>JAJOZX010009158.1:0-25000 GCA_023014485.1 Bathynomus jamesi | reverse complement strand
AACGGAAGAGCTGCTGTGAGGTTGTACCGACAGCGCTTCCCAAACAGACCTGTGCCAAACCACCAAACGTTTGCGCATTTGCATCGGCGACTGCGAGAAACTGGAACATTCCATGCAAACATGCATGGCACTGGTCCGGAGAGAAACGTGCGCACTCCTGACATGGAAGAAGAAAATCCTACGGCGATTTGAGGACAATCCAAGCGCAAGCACGCGAGGTGTTGCACGTATCTCGGTGTGAACCACGACCTGGTCTCGAGAGTGTTGCACGAGCAGCAATTACATCCGTTTCATCGTCAGAGAGTCAAGGCATTACAACCTCGGGATTACCCTCTTCGTGTGGAATTCGCACGCTGGTTTCTGCAGCAGACAGCGGTGCAGCCTAATTTTCCGGCATATGTGCTGTTCTCAGAGGAGGCCTGTTTCACACGTGAGGGTGTGTTTAAAATGCACAATTCTCACATGTGGGCGCACGCAAATCCACATGCTACACGGGTGCATGCCCATCAAGAACGGTTCGCCGTCAATGTTTTGGGCGGGTATCGTCCATGGAAAGTTGATTGGGCCATACCTGCTGCCTGCCCGACTCGACGGGCGGGTTTATCGGATATTTCTTGAAGAAACGTTGCCGGAACTGCTGGAAGATGTTCCCGTGGCTGTTCGTAGACGAATGTGGTTTCAACACGACGGGGCCCCAGCACACTCCAGCAACGATGTGCGGGATTATCTGAACGCCACTTTTGGGGACCGATGGATAGGCCGGGGTGGGCCCGTAGCCTGGCCACCGAGATCGCCCGATTTAACATGCCTCGATTTCTTCCTGTGGGGACACATGAAGAACCTCGTGTACGAGACTCCAATTTACTCAGAAGAAGACCTCGTAGCAAGAATCGCTGTCGCCGCTGGAACTGTTCCCGAAATGCCGGGAATCTTTCGACGTGTACGTCGGTCAATGCTTCGACGCTGTCGGGCATTCATTGATGCTACCGGTCGCAACTTTCAGCACCTTCTTTAAATAAACATGCCTTCTCTAAATAAACATGTTACGCGTACTACGTCCGATTTAAGAATGCCCGCGGCAAGCGCGAGTCTAGCCCACTTCACCTTTTAGCCAATTGCAGCGGCGCCCTCTCGCGCCGAATGGTGATGTCAGCGGACATACACTTTTAGACGAAAAGGGTTTGTCTTGGTGTTGCATATCCCCCATTACAATTTGTACAGAAAGTTTTCAAACACCCTGTATATATGTATATATATATTATATGTATATTTATATGTATATTATATATATATATATATATATATATATATATATATATATATAAATATATAATATATTATATGTATTATATATATATATATATATATATATATATATATATATCATAATACTGTCTCTTCTTTTCAGGCTGCCGTAACTCGAACGGTCCCAGCGTAAATTCCATAAATTTCCACTGCGCTCGCGAAGTTGTCGCAATTACAAACAATTTGAAGGTTCTATCCTTAAATGCTCGTAGCCTACGAAATAAAATAAACGAATTTTTTCTTTAATTGCTTTTAAAGACTAGGATATAATTGCGATAAATGAATCGTGGCTTAGCACTGAAACTCGTGACTTTGTAGGGGAGTATCAAATTAAAGGTTATAGACTTTTTGTTAAAAACAGAATAGGTAGGCGAGGGGCGGTTTATGTTGTATATCAAAGATAATATAGCGAACGTTATAGAAGTAAAGCACACAATTCCAGAACCGATAGATTCGACTACAGCAGACTTAAATTGAACGATTTCAAACTTGTTGTTGCGGTTATATATAGGCCCCCTAATCAAACAGCTGATACGGACGAAGCGTTTATCGTGAACTAAAGCGAATAATCGGTATGAGCAGGCTTTAGTTATGGGTGACTTTAATTGCGCTAACGTAAATTACGATACAATGCAGGGAGACGCGGAAGGTAATCGTTTAGTTAATTTTCTCGAGGATAGCTTCTTATTCAAAAGGTTGGGGAACCTACGAGGTTGGACAGTATTTTAGATTTAGTAATAACTACGGATGATACGCTAATTACTGATCTTCAAGTAATAGAACCGTTGGGCAATAGCGATCACAATACGGTAGAGTTTGTCCTCTCAGTAAGTCACTCGAAACCCTACCTCGACGAAAATTCCTAACTTCCAGCACGCAGACTTTAGTAAATTTCGAAATAAATTGTCACACGTCAATTGGGAAAACGTGATGGGGAACTCCAACGCAAAACTAATGTGGGAATCGTTCGAAACAGTATTTAGGACTATAGATGAGGAATGTGTACCGTACAAAATTAAGCGTGCGAAAGTAAACAACAAGCCCTTGTGGTTTACTTCTAGAGTAGGAGACATTATAAAGAGAAGAGATAGGGCTTATAGGCTACATAAGTGCGATAAAGACAATTTCTGGTTACCAAACAACTACATATCTCTAAGGCGTGAAGCGAAAAGTGTAATAAAAAAGTCCAAGCGCGAATTTGAAATCTCCATAGCTCGTGACGGTAACGAAAACCCCAAGTGATTCTTTCAATACGTCAATAATAGAAATCCAGTAAAAAGCGTCTTGGGGCCTTTGAAAAATGTAAACGGAAATCTAGTTTCTGAAAACAAGGAAATGACTACCTTGCTAAACAAATTTTTTACGTCAGTTTTTATTATAGAAGATGTAACAAATATCCCTACGGTCACGGACATAATACCGTTTGATAATGGTAATATTTTGGATAATATAGTGGTTAGTGAAGGGGAGGTAACGCGCTATATTGATAAAATGAAAACGCGTAAATCACCGGGGCCGGATTCCATATATCCCATACAACTAAAAGAATTAAAAGATAGATTGTTGTGCCGCTAACAAAGAGTTTTAATGCGTCTATTTCTGAGGGGTGCGTACCAGATAATTTCAAGTTAGCAAAAGTAACACCTATCTTTAAGAAAGGCGATAAAGGTGCGGCGGGAAATTATAGGCAAATCAGTTTAACGTCTGTTGTAGGTAAGCTACTGGAATCAATAATTAGGGATCGTATAGTCGAACACTTAGAAGTGCATAAGATAGTTAGAAATACGCAGCACGGATTTAGGCGAAACAAATCTTGCTTAACTAATCTTTTAGAATTTTTCCAAAGCGTGGTTGACGTTTACAGATCTACAGATCTACAGAAGCTAAGGCTAACAAAGACCCTAAGATCCACTCTAAGGCTAGCCCGAGAGAAAGGAGAGAGTAGGGGGTTAAGAGAAGAGAGGAGAATAAGGGGTTAAGTAAGGAGCAACACCTATCATTCGTGGGTTAACATTCATTCAGAAAAAGAGGGAAAAAGTCTCACCATCATCATCCGCCGGCCACTGCCGACAAGTCAGAAAATAGTCGGAGAATATAGGAGAGGGTGAAAGATGAAAAGAAGTAAAATAAGAACGCTTACAAACCATGCAAACACAGTCTTAACTCACTGTCATACCATGCAAACTACAAACATGCAAGAAAAGAGTTAGAGACATGCAAAGTAAGGAGGAGAAGAAAAAAAAAAAAATAGGTAAAGTTAAACAAAAAGTGGGTTAGTTTACGCTATGAGCTACATCTACATTCGTGTTAGTCTAATTTTTTTTATTTTTTTTTTTTTATTGCTGGCATCACGCTGGCATGTCACAAGCTGGCATTCATCGTCAACAGACTCATCCTCGAGCACCACCACCAGAGCTCCTGTTGTTAACTTTCTTTTTTAATTTTAAACAACGTTAATATTTTTAAAATGTCTGTCAAGACGGTTCTTAAACACATTAACGCTGGTAGAATGAACGACTGACGCGGGAAGATTATTCCATTTATCAATTACTTTAAACGTAAAGAAGTTTTTAGCGATATTAGTAATGAAACGTCTGCCACGCAACTTGAATCCGTTATTGCGAGTATTACTATTATCGAAAGTGAACAATTTGTCAAAATTTACGTTATCGATGTTATTAACGATTTTGAAAACTTCAATAAGCTCCCCCCTTAATCTCCTAGTTTCGAGTGAATACAAGTCTAACACTTTAATCCTATCTTCATAAGGATATATATATAAGGATATATATATATATTTTATATATATTATATATATATATATATATATATTTATATATATATATATTATATATAATATTATATATTATATATATTTATATATATATATATATATATATATATATATATATATATATATATATATTATATATATATATAATTGACAAATATAACATCCTCCGAGCCGACAGAACAGTGAGACGTAAAGGAGGATGTGCTATTTACACACACGAAAGGCACATAGCAGAAATGGCTATAAGTACCTCAAACAACTACGTATAATCAGTGTTTTCAGTAGAGGAATCATTACATTCCTATCCCTTCGTTTAAAGGTTCTCAATATTTGCCCTGTTATTCTCTTTGCTCTGTTTACTGCTATCTTATTTTGTGTTTCATATTTCGCATCATCAGTCATTACAACCCCTATGTCTTTTGCTCTAGAATTTCTCTGAATTTCCTGTCCATTTCGGGTATAATAGTCCATGGCTTTTAGGTCTTCTCTTTTTCCGTATCTTAACAGCTGAAATTTCTCAGTGTTAAACTTCATATTGTTGTCTTCCGTCCACTTGTATTGTAAGTTGTAGATTCTGTTCATGTCGGGTGTAGAGATCCTATAGCTTCTGAGTTTCTTATTTTTCTACTGATCTTTGTGTTATCGGCAAAGGATATTACTGTGCTGTCTCTGGTAACGTCCTCATCTATGTCAATTAGCATGATTATGAAGAGTAGTGGAGCTAATACTGTTCCTTGTGGTACTGAGTTGAGGACTCTGATCAAGATACTCCTTGTACTGTAACGACTTGCCGCCGTTCTCTATGGAAATTATATATCTATTTCCCTACTTTTCCTGTTATTCCCATATACTTCAGTTTATGTATTATGATTCCATGGTCACACTTGTCCAACACTTTGTCAAAGTCTGCGTATATCACATCATAGTATTCAATACTTTCAAGTGCATCAATAATGTTGTTGTAGTGTTCCATTAGTTGTGATAGGCATGATCTGCCTGACCGAAACCCATGTTCGTTATCATTGAATTTTTTCTGAGTTTCCAAAAAGTCATAGATTTTCTGTCTAACTATTCCTTCAAATATTTTAGTGAGATGAGATGTAAGCGACACTGGCCTATAGTTTTTGGCCTCGGATCGATCTCTTCTTTTGTATATTGGTACTATGTTCCCGCTCTTCAGGATGCCCAGTATTTCTCCCGTGTCTAGTGATCGTCTCCATATTCAATATAGGGGCTCAGCGATTGCATTCTTGCACTTTTTGATCAGTGTGACATTCCATTTATCCGGTCCTGCCGCTGAGTGCGTTTTTAGTGTCCATATAGCTTGTGTAATATCATCTACCCGTAAAGTCGATGTCCGTTATACTTTCCCCTTGTAGTCCTTCTTCAAAGAATGCGTTTCTATCGCATATCAGTTTGTCAGTTTTTGGGATACTGAAAGATGATTCGTACTGAGCTCTTAATATTTCGGATACTTCTGTTAGATCATCAGATAAAGCACTGTTCTCGCTTTTCAAAGGTCCGATAGTCGCATGGTTTTTCAACTTTCTTTTTGCAAAATTATAGAAGTACTTTGAGTTAACCTTAGTAGCATGGGCGCAAAATGGGAGCGTGCAAGAATGTTGCAATGTTGCAAATGGAGGGAGAGGGATGTTTCAAGAGTTTATGCAAAAATGTGGGGGGGTATGTGAGAAGGGGGAGGGGGTTATCCCCCAAGCTGCAATGAAGGGGGAAAGCGGTTATGCAACAAATCAATGCTGCAAAGGGGGGAAGGATTATGCAAGAAGTTAATACTGCAAAGGGGGGAGGGGAAGGGAGCTTTGGGGGTAGAAGGGAGGATGACCTCCCCACAAAGGGGTAACCTTAACCTAAGAGAGGAAGAGAAAGGAGAAGGGGCTTTGGAGGAGAAGGTGGGATGTCCTCACCCCTCAAAGGGAAACCCTAACCTAGGCCTTAACCTAAGGAGGAGAGAGGGGTGTTCGCCTCGCTCCAGCCAGACGCCTAATGAGAGTTCATCCGAGCGCCCGCTGTCTTATAAGGTGTAAATCAACCAGTTGGCTTAATCTGCCAGTCGGCATAGAAGGCTTAATCTGGCTTAGAAGACGTAAATGGCTTGTTCAGGTGTACATTATTAGGGGTGAGTTGCCAGATTACGCTATTTATTTAATTAAAGTATATATGCTTGACAATTGGCTTAGAAATCCGCTAGTCGGTTTAGAAGGCGTAACCAGCCATTTAGTATACATATAATTAAATAATATCTTTTATATATACAACCAAAAGAATTAAATAAAACACCATTACATCATTCTGTTTATTTAGACGTATTATTGGAATTAATTTCATGAAATATATAGAAAATAAATATACAATCCTATACAAACGATGGCATATATACTGTATGATCAAAAAAATAAAATAAAAAATAATAATAGTATAAGAAATACGAACGAGGAATATATATATAATCAAAAAATAAAACAAAATAAAAAATAATATAAGAAATACAAAATATATATATATTATATATATATATATATACAATTACATTAAATAATTAATATTGAAAATAAATATACATCAAAATACATTCAATTTCTGTTCTACTGCACTTAACTAAAACACTAAACTCGCACGTAATCGAGTCTACAGTCACATCATTATTGCTTTGCACTACGAAGTAAATACGATTTAACATTATTTCACCGCTCAAGTTATAGGGATAACTATACTAGATGTAAATGGCCTTCATATCGTTCAATACTATTTTTGTGCCCACTTTACATTTGGTTGGTAAGTTATCTTTAAACAAGACTAGAATACATTTAAAAGCACGCACAAAGAGGTCATCGTTAGCCACAACATCATTATTAAATACAAGTTTATAAACACTCCTTTCCAATCGAAGGTTTATTCTTACCGATCCGAGCTTTTCAATCGTGAATTGTTCTTCACACTCCGTAGCGGCAGTTAAAATAATCTTCTAAGTCGTTACGACAGCTGCTCATTATGTAAAGAAATAGTTCTTCAGGGTGAACGGTGTAGGTGAGCTCAGCCCTGTACCGCTCAAGTGCTTTGTACCAAAGTTCATGATATTTCAAAGAGCTAAACCCTTTAAATAAGCATCCAGCTCTAGACCATTCTCGCCTCGTTCAGTCCTACACTCGGTAAACCTGTCGAGCAGAGCGGTGTAAACGTATTCAAGAACCGTATCAAAATAAAGCATATCCGTAACACGCGCGTCTAATATAGGCTTCAGTTTCCTGAAACCGACGATTTCAAACATTCTATCGAGGATGAAACGGTTTAGCGTAGGGACAAGAACGTTATTATCAGAAGCATTCTTCCAGATCAGTCGTATATCAATGCATGGCTGATCGTTATTTATACACAACGTACAAACAATGGCGTATGAGGGGCTATCACTAATCTGCTCTCTTCTTGTACCTACACCTGCAGAAATTTTATAACAATCCTCACTCCACTTCTCAACTACCACGAAGATTCTATTCATCTCCTCAACACTTAAATAAACAACATTCCGTTTACTAGAGTTTGTCTACAAGTCGTTTCCAGTACATAGTTAATGGCACCGGTTTCACGCCTGAACACGCGCAATGACTTCGTCACGGACACATCGTACACGGCATTGAGAATGATTCTCAAAGGAAGTTCCATCGTATTCGAGGAGTGCACGTCCAGTCGGTTCAAGCTCTGAGATGACTATGAGCCACATGCGAGCGGATCGGCTCGACGGGAGGAGTGAGTCACACCATAAGCTGTTGAATCGTGTACGGTGTTGTTCCAACGTGAATACTTGTATCCCATTATACTGGGTAGGTGTTTTGAGAAATTTTCTGATACATGAAGCAATACCGATTTTAATGTTTTATCATTCCCACTCCCAAGAATACGCACCAGACATTTTCGTTCAGGGGGATTTTCACGAACTAAACACATTTTATTCACACTCCGGCGCACTATTTGAGAAAAACATACGGCCATATTTTTCCTTTTTGCTTAGCAGACGATACTCGTCTCTAAATTCTGTTAAAAACTCACGCAGGCCTTTAGCCACAACCTCACTACAAACCTCATGATATATATATTAATGTAGTGGTAAAATACTTAAGATTCCCCATGATGACAAGATTTACATTCTCAGTCGCAGGGTACGAGTACTCGATATGATTGATGCAACTTGACATAATTTCGTTTGTCGCACCACTCATCACCAAGACTCACTAACCATATCCGTTGCTTCTCTTCTGCACGTGTTGTTTCTTCTACTTCACGGTATATGTAAGCTTTTATAAAGTTTAGTCCTACAACATAGTTCAATACATCGCTTGTACCACGAAATCCTGCAATGCTCTCTCCAGAATAGCCGTAGAGTATTTGTACCTGTTGTTCCTTCGCACGATTCAATGTAGCCTTCAAAGTATCAAAGGAGGGTGAAATAGGGAGCCACCCAGTAACCTTATCTTCACACTTTGCCGAATACCACTTCATAAACGTCGAACACGCAATATTAAAGGTAGCCATTACTATTTTTCGTCTACGTGGGGAAATGCACGTCTGAGACCCAGGGCTTGCAGCGGTCAACTGAGCACGCAGGGTAGAGATATGCTCAGTAGTAGCAGGAGTCACGTGACCGATCATACAGGAGCGGAACTTAGAACTTTCTCCTGTACATACGCTGGGCGGAGCTTAGAATTTTCTCCTATACACACACACACACACACCACACACACACACACACACACACACACACACACAAAGGAGAAAGTGAAACGCTAATTGAAACACGATTTATTTAATAAACGAAATATTCAAGGTATGTGTGTATATATATATACACACAAATACATGTGAAAAATAAAATAAACATATTGTTAACAATAGACATATATAACAATCAAAGATTATGGTATCCAAAGGGTACGGTATCATAGGTACCAGGCACATGGTAACGCTTCCTATAGGTTTACGGCACACCTTCGTACCCCTAAGTTCCTTCACGCCCCCGAGCTTCTGCGCCCGAAAATTGTGGGTCCCTTCAGTTAGTTGGGATGGCTAGTCGCCCTCATCATCATCCAAGCACACCATATTCTTCAACGAATCAAAGTTAACGACCCGCCGATTCGCCTGGTTGAGCGTGATACCCTTAGCCTTCACGATATACTTCATATCCTCCCCCACCCTCACCCGTACCCAATAATTCACCGTGTAACAAAAAAAATTTTTTTTTCTTTGTTTCTGGGCAATAACCTTTATTTTCTAATTCATTATGCTTCAAATCACTGGAAAAAAGCTGTCAGTGATTTTAAACTTCGGGTTTGTTGTCAGTACATCGATTTTGTTGAAATAAGAATATTATTATTTTTTAACCCTATATGGACATCTGCGACAGATCTGTAAACGCTTCAAAATTTACTATATATTTACCGAAAAGTACATTTTAACTTAAATGACGATATCGTCAAATTTGTAACGGTTCAAGGAGTTTATATCACGAATTGGCAACTCCTACTGCAGAAAACCGAGCTTTAATGAAAAAAATAAGTTAGTGCGTCAGTAGAAGTAAAAGTGTATGGTTACGCAGTTCGTTTTTTATTTTTTATCACTTTATTTGATTAAAGGTAAGTTGAATAATTTTTTATTGCTCAATATATGTTGTTAGAGTGGCTGAAGTAATATAAAACAATTCTGATAAACTGAGCACTAGAATATTTTATTGAAACGTAACAATATTGATGGCTCTGACATCCATGCCTTCTTTGCCACGTGGTATAAGGTTGTCCAATTTGTATTATATATTACATTATATATATATATTATATATATTATTATATATTATATTATTATACAGAGCTGGGCACTTGCGGTTTTTTTTGCGGTACTGCGGTACTGCGGTACTACCGTGTTGGTCGGTACCGCGGAAAGTACCGCGGGAAATTTGAATGCGGTAGCGGTACTGCTGTACTTTCAGCGATCCTTTGCGGTACTGCGTTATGCGGTACCGGTTTGGTAGTGCGGTAGTAGTACCGCAGTACCGCAAAAAAAACGCGCAAAAAAACGCAAGTGCCCAGCTCTGAATTTATTTATTTATATATATATATTATTTATATATATTATTATATATATATATATATATATATATTACATTAAAAATCACATATTTATTTCAAAGTACTCTAAATGAATGTTTAATATAGGTAAAAAAAAATTTAAGACAAAAATAAGAATTATGTCTATATAGGGTTAAATTAATCCATTATTTTTACTTTTTCAGACGTGTGACGTGTGACGAAGTTACTGTTATGGCTGCTCGTGGTTGCAAATACCCAGCGGATTCCTTCTGCTACGTGTGCGGCGAGTTCTTCGCAAAGACGGCTAAAAAACACTGCTTGGACAGTTGCACCCGTGCAAAGGAAGCCTATCATGCCTACTTCGGAATGCCAGTCGGTGACCAAGACAAACGCTGGGCACCACATGTCATCTGTGACTACTGCCGCCGCACTCTTGAAGGTTGGTTTAGAGGAGAGAAGAGGGCAATGCGTTTCGCTATCCCCGTGTCTGGCGTGAGCCCTCAGACCATCTCACGGACTGCTATTTCTGTATGGTGGACCCAACAAAACGAAGAAAGGGGAAGAATGCGCCTCCTATTGAGTACCCTGACATTCCGTCATCTATTGCACCTGTTCCCCATAACGCGACGGACCTACCTGTGCCACAGCCTCCCTTGAGAGATCAATCTTGTCCAGCAGAAGAAGCAAGCTATGATGATTCCGAGGAGGAGCAAGGTGCGTCATCTGCTGCGCGCCGTCGACGCCGGGTGGCCGGTGAAAGGTGCCCCTACTACCCCAACCAAGAGGACATCAACGACCTCATCAGGGAAATGGCCTTGACAAAGTCCAACGCCGAGCTGCTCATTTCCAGACTGAAGCAGTGGGACTTACTGGACGACAGCGTTCGAATTACTTCCCAGAGGAAGCGGCATCGCGGCTTTTCAGTGTTCTTCACTCTTAGAGATGGGTTGTGCTACTGCCATGACATCAGAGGACTCTTCGACGCTGTGGGCATTCCCTGCAACACCTCTGACTGGCGGTTCTTCATCGACAGTTCATCTAAAAGCCTCAAGGCTGTTTTACTGCACAACACAAATCAGTGGCCCTCGATTCCTCTGACTCATTCAGTGCACATGAAAGAAGAGTACCAGAACGTCAAAATCCTGCTGAGTGCACTGAATTACGACCAATTCAGCTGGGAGGTCATTGGCGATTTCAAGATGGTGGCCTTCTTGATGGGGCTTCAGGGAGGCTTCACCAAGTTCCCTTGCTATCTGTGCCTCTGGGATAGCCGAAATACAGCCCTTCACTACGAGAAGAGGAACTGGCCCCTCAGGACCGGCTATGAGGTTGGGGCCGATAACGTGAAGCAAGAGCCGCTGGTGGAGCCAACGAAAGTGCTGATGCCACCCCTGCACATCAAATTGAGCATCATTTAGCAGTTTGTTAAACAGCTGGATCCAGAGGGTGAGGCCTTGAAGCACATCCAGGAGCTGTTCCCGAAGTTGTCGGAGGCGAAGATCAAAGCAGGAGTATTTGTGGGCCCTCAGGTGAAGCGACTTATTGACTCCGACAGCTTTCCTGAGAAGCTGTCTGAGGTTGAGCGGGCAGCTTGGACAAGCTTCGTTTCTCTAGTCAAAGGTTTCCTCGGAAACCACAAGGCAGAGAACTACAGGGAAATCGTTGACGAACTTGTGGACACGTACCGGAGCATGGGCTGCCGGATGTCGCTGAAACTGCACGTACTACACGCCCACCTTGATGGGTTCAAAGAAAACATGGGAGACTACTCAGAAGAACAAGGTGAAAGATTTCACCAGGATGTCAGCTCTTTCGAGAACGTACAAGGGACAGTACAATGAAAGTATGATGGGGGACTATATCTGGAACCTTTTGCGTGAGAGTGAACTGAAATACAATCGCCAATCTCGTAGACAAACTTCTTTTTGATTAAACTATAACGCTAGAATTTTTGTATCAATTCTGTATCAATTCTCCGTAGCAATACTCTTTATCAACGCTCTGCATCACTGTCTGTGTATTAACATATTATAATACATAATTATTCCCTACTCGTTTCCTTCTTTTTATTTTCATTTCTAAAGACGGGCCTGGAGAACTTCATTTTTCATCATTGATTTATCATAATAATCGTGTTAACATCAATTAAAATTATACTTAACAGGATTCATTTGATTTAAAAGCAGATAGTGTGAAAAACCCTTAAATTAATAAGCAAAAATGGCAAAAAATCAATAAATCGATCTCATGAACTCAGAATCGAAGTCTGAACTTGGTGACTGCTCATTTTTACTTATTTATGCCCTAAAAAATCAGAAAATAATAGTTTTAACTCATGGACAAATTTTGTGTTACACGGTGTAAGTTTTTGATCCTGTTGAGATAAAAGAGTCGGTGTGCGATGTCTCCATACTCATCCTTGATCTCATCAGTCAACCGAGGAATTCACCAATAGGAGGCATGTATTCACCCTCCCTCGCTGTGAATATCACACTATCTGTATCGGCGTACAAACCCTCCGACCAAGAGAATGCAATAGGCCCCAAAGTTTGATGCGTGCGTAGGCCGTTGTGAAGCTGGCTACAGGTATGTTTGTAACCCGTGAGGTATCTGTGGCCAATTCGGTATTGTTGTACTTTATTATGTAAGTATTACCTACATTCACGATCTCCATGACCTCTTTATCGGGAGCGTTGGCATAATCCCAGACTTCACTATAACTTTGTGCCAAATGAACGTTCCCTTTGCCAGTATTCTGTGCAAATTTTCCCCAAAGACTGTTTAGACACAACTTTGCACTAAAGCGCTTGCCAGGGTTCTTTACAATTTGGGAACGGTCAAGCTGTATACCTTCACGGTCACGGTAACGTTGAATATAGCCGATTTTTCATCTTCGGTATCAACTCCTCGCGGATACCCTGATGCTTCGACCTTATCCTTCAAAAAAGCGTTTATATATGGCGTGAAAAGGTTGGGTAGCTTCTGAAACCTCCACACCTCATGTATCTTCAATATTCTGTAGCCATGGCGAACAGCTAGATCCAGCTCTGGGCTTGTATATACACCTCTATCTTACGCTGGTTGGTTGTATGATTACATCCCATTGTTCTCCTCTGCGCACTTCACGCACAGGGAAACATGAGCTTGTGATCGATAACGACGGGTAAGATCGGCATCCATAAATCGCGTGGGGGAGCACATCTACGAAAGAAAGGCCGAAATAGTACCCGTTCAAATTTGTGAGAACACCTCGATGGTGGGCAGGTCAGGTCCCACCAGTTTCTCAGGTGCACCCACGGGGTACGGATTGTTCTTCATCACGTAGGGATATAAAGAACAGAAGTCGTAGTAATGGAGTTTCACGCCCTCCGTAGGCGGAAAGTATAGCTTGAAGGGATTTGTACGCCCTCCGAACAAGCTATCACCGCATTTGAGAGGATCCAGCACCATTGAACGTTGATCGTGTTTATTTCTTCACGGTACTGTCCATCTGTTTCCATCCGTGCATCATACTCATGCTCCCACAAGACTTGTGAGTGAACTGGGAGCCTATAAGTTGATCGCGGGTGCGGGTCCACGCAAGACTCGGCAGGAGATCTACCGTGGATATCTCCTACGATTCCACACTCAGGACGGGGGCATCCGTGCCACCAGCAACCGTTAAAGGAGTACACAGTCTTCTCACCAGTGGCACGGTTTTCACTTAGACCATCAACACAAAAATCACGACCATTAACCTTAATGGGTACTTCACCCGTGTTGCGAGCATGCTCTATGTATACACCTGTCTGCTGCTATAGGTGTATGAGTCAGTAAATAGCCTTGTGCCCATAACTGCGGGGATTGTTTCTGTGAATAACGGCTAAGGTGTCTTTAGGCATGAAGTTATTCTTGAACACCCTTAAACATAATGAGGCGATGGTGGTTGCGACTTGCAACGGATCGCATTTGAAACGCTCTCTGTACATCCTTCTAAAGGCCTGAAAATATACTCTAATAACGCGCACATCATTCACGCAATAACGCTCATATCCATCAGCTATATTATAAGGATTAGATTCATTAAAACTGTTGTAGTAGCGGTCAAAATCTTCACGTTCATCTGTACTCATACATTCATAGTTCAAGTAATATTTGGGTGGAGGTAGTCCCAGGTAATTTAAAGTTTCGCTAGTGAGGAATGTGTAAGGGAAATATCCTTTTGAAACTTCAGTGGTTACGCCCATCTCCTTGGGTAGCTTTCCTAATTTACAAGATGTGAATAATAAAGTGTCTTTAAACTGTACATTACCTCTTATTTGCATCTGTATAAGTTTGTTTCCTCTTTTCAAGGGATCACCTGTAAATATCTCAGATGACTCGTGCTCAAGCAACTCCTTATAAAGGAAGTGTGTCAAATTTTGCCCCGTTATGGGTAAGAATATAGTTATTTTTTTGAACTTGTCCGCTAACTTGACAATATAGGACACAAAGAGTTTCACAGGGCTATCTTGGGCAATCGTTTTAAAAACGTTTGTCCGTTTACCACATTTGTGACACTCATCACACTCGATCTCCATACACTCATCACAGATAGTCTGGCTTACAAGTAAATGTGGAATAACCTCTCTGGTTTCAGCATCCGTATATGTTTCTATATCGTAGTACACAGTTATACAAGGTCTGTTTTAAGGCTTGGCGTCTTTCATATAACATACATGCTTTACTCCAACAGCCTTATATTTCTCATGGCATGTAGAACAGTGAATTTCATCATAGTTATGCTTGAAATTCCCCCAATTACCCATCATATGAAACATACCACATTCACAGATTCTCATTTTCCTGCACGTGCCAATTGACGTATTGAGCTCAAAACAGTTATTATTGAAAAATGTGCGTCTGCATACATCACAGTCCCTCTTCTCAGCTTCAACCACATGGCTTTCACATTTGGAGCTTTTACATTGCGCACATACCATGTGGCAATCTTTACGTTTCACTATATCATCCGCAAACTCGAGACACCCCTTACACAAATCATGATGTCCATATTTTCGACTTTTATCATAACTCGCGTAAAGGCCCCTTATATTACGGATGGGGAGATACGTTGTTCCTGACAGCCCTAAAATAAGTAGGGGTCTTGTACGATCTCTCACACAGCTTTTAAAGACATACACAGTCCTACGACGATCATCCATTCCAAATACAACTATACGAACATTCATTTCCAGTTCTACCCTTCTCAGCGCTTCAGGACCCATATTACAGTCAAACTCAAGTTTATAGTCTACAGCTAGTTTACGGGCACGCTCCACTACCGTAGGCAAACAAATTTTTTGGGTCCGTGTATTTAGTACAGTAAACATACGAGCTAAGACGACTGCTACAAAGCCACAACCACGATCGACGTTTATATACCGCCTGTAAATAGCCTGAGAATTGAAGTTAAGAGTATAAGGTGTGGCACTATGTCCCGCAACACGGAATACACGGTCAATATTTACCGTGAAATTGTCCATATTGAAGGCTATCCTACTTTGAGAGGCCTGCATTATACGGCCTAATTATACTCTATATCTTCAGCTGCCAAGCATCTGAATGGGATTACTACCCAAAATTCATCTACATCTCCGTCATCTGACCCGAATCCGAAGGACAGCATCGTCCTGATTTCACGTTCGTCGCGGTTCTGAAGGGCAAACTCTACAATTCGTTCAACTATGCGCTGCAGTCCGTGTTCAACACCATTGCTGTACATGGATCTAGGATCAACCCTGACTATATACCGATTTCTAGTCAAGGCTGGGGTGGGGGTAGCGGTGCGCACCAACTCGAATGTTATGCCATACTCTACAGAACGAGAAGCTGCTGATGTTGCTTGGAGGATGTACCAAAAATTGAACAAGAATAAGGGGGTATATTTGAGGAAGGTACTATTGTGCTGGTTGTGCTGTAAGACGTAGAGGGTTGGGGCTCTATTAGTGGGGGTCTAACAACTGGCGCGATCCTGGCACGCTTTATACCTGACGTGGAGGGCTCTTCATCATGCCTCCGCTTTGAATTGTCGCGTGCTACAGGTATAGCTGGTGTGGACTCGGCAGTGGTGATGGAGTCTGTGATCAAACTACACTGTCGTCGGGGTCATCTGTAATATCGATGTTGGGGTGCTGTACTTCATTGTCATTCACGGTTCTGTGGGAGAAGAGAAAAACAAGACTGTAGAATGTAAGGAACATCATTTAAATATTTACTATATTTTGTAAATAACCTACTTAGGAGTGTGACGTGTTAGAAATGGATTCTGTAGAAAAATTCAGGTTCACGATCCCATCCACATGTATTATATCTGGACCTACAGGATGTGGTAAAACTGTGTTTATGCTTAAAATCATTAAAAAAAGGAAGATATGTTCTCAAAATTTGTGCACAAAGTTATATGGTGCTATTGAACGTATCAAACAGTGTTCAACGAGTACCAAGATGATATTTTGTTCCACAAAGGTGTATATGACGTTAATTCGTTAAAGGGAAATGAGCATACTGTCATTGTAATTGACGATCTCATGTTGGATGGATAAAACGTTTCTCGAGACATTTACAGTATTTTCCCACCATCTTAACATGAGCGTGTTTTTCATCAATTAGAATCTATTTTTCAAAAATAGATACATGCGCGATGTGTCGTTAAATACACACTATCTAGTCTTATTCGCGCAACGTAGAGATGTATCACAAATTGGGGTATTAGCCAATAAAATGTTTCCGAATCAGCGTAAGGAGTTTTTGGAAGTTTATAAAGAAGCTACAAGCCAGCGTTACGGATATTTGCTCTGCGACCTTTATCCGCGAAACACGTTTAGGATGCTTCTAAGAACGAATATCTTTCCAAACGAGCCTGAAACGGTGTATATTCCAGAATGACAAAGAGGCTAAAGGAATAGTATGAATTAATAAAAATCTATCATCGACTGCCCCGGGCAATGCAACAGACGTTTGTTAAAAATATCGACTCCGACTTTTTAAAATGCATCTGTGAAATCTGTCTTAACGTTATAAATTGCAATGTATCAATGAAACCACCTCAGAAGGCTCGCCTACGCCGTTACAAGATCATAATATGTACACTCGCTTGTAAAAATCAAACTGTGGGGAAGAAAAAACGAATTATTGTACAAAGAGGAGGGTCATTCCTCCCCATCTTTTTTCAGTTTTGGGTCCTTTACTGACGAGATTAATATAATGAAGAAAGTGGTAGTGATTCCACATGAGGTGTATGCTTCAATGCAAAGTTCAAAGAATCCAGACACGGTTCTAGAATTCCGTAAAAGCAAGCTTAAAAGAATGGCAAGCGAATTGTTAGCCTTATTAAACAGTGAAAAAATACCTGATGAGGAAAGAATCATATACCAAGGCATGGTGACATAGGGCCTGTGTCCGACGATAGAGCTGACCAACCAAAGATAAGCGGGTGGGCCACACAACGTATCGAGCATGTATTAAAAAGCACCCTCCCACATACATTGAGGAATAAAGGTTTAGTCTTTATAATCTATTGAATGAGGATCCCAACATACAGCGGACCGATACAGGTAAGATCATTGTGGAAGGAGAAAAGGTACAGGGATCGAATATCGTAGACATCGTCCATGATCTGGTGAGAAAGTGGGATAGGCCCTCACCATCAGGATGGAAGCATATTAAAGCAACACTAAAACAGATAAATATCGCCAAAGCAATGATAGGAAATCTGAACAGGTTAAAAGACTTGGAACATGCATCGCACGTGACACAATTAAAAACGCCATCACCCCTGGTGGTAACACCTCTGAAGAGGAGAAAGAAGAGGTTAAACAACGGCCAACCCTACAGACGTACCTCTAAAGTACGCAAATGGCTAACATATTAAGAAGACGTTATTATGACATTTCTAGCCCAGCATCCTACGGAGGCGTGTTTACAATGATGGAGTAGCGAAAAAAGATGTTGCGAGGTTTTTGCGGGAGCAGGACGCTTATACACTTCATAAGCCTGTGAGAAGAAGGTTTAAAACAGCCAAGACAACAGCGACATCGATTGACTCTATTTGGCAAGCAGATTTAACAGACATGCAAAGATATTCAGTGTATAACTAATTCCTCTGAAAAATAAATCGCCTGAAACAGTTGCTAAAGCCACCAAAACGTTGATGTTGAAAGAAAACAGGGTTCCTGGCTATTTTTGTACGGATATGGGGAAAGAATTTATGGGCCGAGCTTTTCAGAAAATGTTGACAGAGTTTAATATCAGCTACTACACTACCAATTTTATACATAAGGCTTCTTTAGCTGAAAGAGTTCAACGTACCATAAAGGAACGCACGCGCCGCTATTTTACACATAAAAACACAGATTTCTAGACATTCTGGAATCATTGGCTTCATCATACAACCGCTCACACCATCGCACGATTGGGGCAACACCAACGAGATTTTAGAAAGAGGTACGCGCACAGAGTCCGATGTGAGAAGAGATGGAACACCACCACCACACTCTGCGCGTTTCAAAATCAATGATTATGTAAGGCTGTCGCGTTCGGGAAATAAATTCGCGAAGGGATTTGAGCAAGGCTGGACACGTGAGATTTTTAAAGTTAGGGCTATGAGACCTACAGGCGAGATAATGTATTACGTTGAAGATTTGAATGGGGAAGAAATCGCAGGAGGCTTTTACCGCGAGGAGTTGCAGAAAGTGACATTTAATTTAGGAAAAAATGTGTTTAAAATTGAGAACATTTTAGGCAGCAAAGGTTAAGGAAAGAAAAAATGTACCTGGTTAAATGGCTAGGATACCCAGAAAGCTTCAACAACCATATAAAAGCTGATGCAATAATGAAGCTTAAATAGTATGCAACATGGCACCTAACCATTTCTACGTCATACTACCGTCCTCCTCTTCCCTGTCTGTACATCCTAACAACACCCTGGCCAACTTTGTAACAGAACTCCATGGACCCATTGAATTGGGTCGTGATTCGTATGAGGTGGGGATATGCAAAATTCAGCTGGACACCTTTTTAAATACTGATTATAAAGATCCCGTTTTTACGATTCTCAGAGACATTGATGAATGTGAAAAAGCCGGGTTAACTCGGGATGAAACTATATGTATCGCCCGGACTGAGGATGCACGGTATTACAGTACAGTAGTAATAGGTCCGGGCCATTATGGTTCGGCTGAGGATGTTGAGAGACTTAAACGTAAGTTTAAAAAACTCAAATCTTACGGCTGATTTAGTATACGAAATCGTAAACAAAGAAAACCCTGCACATACTCTAATCCTAAAATCAAAGGCTAACAGAAATATTAAAGACAAAGGGCTGTTCAATTATAACCTAGGGGCGATATCGATCAGCCTTCCAAAGAGATACCTTTCACGAGGTACAACATGACTTGTCCAGCCTAATGTATCATAAGAAATTGGAGAAACTGGTTGCTGGCTATACCCCCAGACATGTGCTATATTTACAGCAATATAGTGGAGCTCCAGTTTGTTGGGGATACTCAGGCACGCCTGCTACGCATTACACATATTCCCAACCATAGAGGGAAGAGTTTGAGTATTACATATGACAGGCCTCATTATGTGAATGTCGCAACTAATCTAATAACCAATATCTCAATATATATAAGAACGATTGAGGGAAATTTCCCATTCGGTGATGGGAGCTGAACAGTGAAGCTGCACTTTCGACGCACTGAGTTATAATGGATAGAAAGCCTTTCACAGTCTATCAAGGAGTGAGATACCAGCGTGGTAGTGGACTTGGATCCATTTTTTCAACCATACTACGTATGGCTGTCCCTTTGCTAAAGAGGGGTGCCAGATACCTCAGGAGGAAAGCGCTACAATTAGGTCTTAACACGGCAGAAGACATATTGGCTGGGCTAAACCTAAAGAAGCTCTAAAAAAACACTTAAAGCATACACGGGACGAAATCGTCAAAGATGCAAAGAGAAAAATCCGTCCGTCATGGTGGGAAGAAGATGGTTGTCCGGAAGGGATTACCACCACATGCCATTAAACGTAAAATGATATAAAAAAGAAGTGTTCTAAGCGAATGAAACCTATGTTGACCATTTTTTTGACTGATATAAGCTAAGGACATTGATCTCATGAATCATTGTTTGTTTACTACTTGTCGAGAGGAGGCACTATTTCTAACTCGTCATGGCACGCTTCATCCATCCGTGTAGTTCACAATGTAGTAAATCGGAGCTGCCCTCTTTGACATGCCCCGAACTCAAGTTTCTATTGAACACAGTGACTTTATTACAATTAACCCTTTAAACACAATAAGTTCCCCGAGTGCTCCAATAGAATTCGTGATACCCAGCTCAGACCCTTACTTTTTTGACCCAAGCTGTGTGCACATGTACACTAAACTACGTATAGCTTATTCTGATGGAACGGACTGCGATGACAAATATGCTGTATACCTGAAACAAACTTTCTGCACTCCATATTCAACCAGTGTGACGTATATTTAAATCAGGTCAACATATCGGAAGGAACGGGGTACTACCACCTACGAGCCTATCTGGAACATGTCCTCAACTTTTCTAAAGAAGCGAAGGATACCTTTTTAAGTGCTGAGGACTATATCAAGCTAAAGACGAAAGTAGTATAAAAGACAAATTTAAAAATTCTAAAAAGAAGATATATGACTGTTTTGGACGCCTGCATACAGACTTCACATTCCAGGAGAAGTTGCTTGTGAATGGGGTGGATATGAAAATAAAGCTCACCCGCACGAATCCTGAGATCTGTTCAAATCTGGATGCTGATCAAGAAGAGGGAGCAAAACCGGTTGTGACTCACATTATGGAGACATTCCTCCGCGTACGGCGAATGCAATTAAGTTTGCCTAAACAAATAGAAAATGAGAAAAATTTACTACATGCCACAGTAAAATACCCAATTAACAGAGTACATATCAAAATACACACGGTGCCAGCAGGGTTGGCATCGAAACAGATAGAAAACATCGCCCTGGGAAATCTACCTAAAAGGATATTAATTGGAATGCAGGAACTCAATTCGGTGAATGGAAAATATAAAAAGAATGCCTTTATATTCGAGAATTTCGGCCTTAAAAATATAACTATATGTTAATGGCGTTGCGTTGGGGGGAACATTGGATACGGATTATTCAAACAGACGCTGTGTTCCCGCTTTGCGCGAGAGCATAGAATAATCTGGCCCATATTGCAGGTGATTGTGATGAGCTCGGGATTGGGGTAACGCAGAAAGAATTCATCGATCAATTTAACCTTTATCCGTTTGACATCACATCTGACTTATCTGCTAGTGTAAATATACACTTAATTCCACAAGAGTGGAAACATTTCAGTTAGATTGGAATTCGCCAAGCCGATAGACGCGCCTATTAGTGTACTAGTATACCTCGAGTCACAAGCCCTAATAGAAGTAGAGAGATTTGGGCGTTGTTACTGACTTTTAAAATGGACGCGTATACACTTCAGAGAGTAATGAATAGTGAACGAATCACACGTTCCAAATTTATCGGTGTGTTTGAGAAGAAGGAAACATTGAAATTGCCAACTACGAGAGATTGCGGTAGTCTTATTCATTGATTTGCAATATATTTTAAAAATAGGGACCGCATGTACTATTTTGATTCACTCGGCTCTCAACCTGGAGTGACCCTGTTATTGTAAAATTTCTCGAGCAGATGCATATCCCCGAAATTGTAGGGAATCCCTACAGACTACAAGGATATTTTAGTAATACTTGTGGGATGTACTGCCTTTCATTTCTCATACATGTCACGTGGTAAGGAATTTATAAATTTTAAAAATTTATTCGACACGTGTCACATTCAAAGAAACGACGAAATGATATGCAGACAGATAAAAAGCCGTTTTCCGATTGTGCGTAGTCGTTGTATAGTATGATGTTTTGTTCGTATACATATATATAAATAATTGCATCCAATAATGTTAGCTTGTATATTTTGTAGCTTATTTAAGATGGTTATTGTACTAAAAACATGATTTCTTTCATTTAATAAATTGATGAAAATAAGTTGTCTTACCCGAAAAAAAAAGATCGAAACAAGAAAAACTTACATTATTTCGTTAATAATGTGACATCGCATCGCTGGGTTGAATGCTCGGCAAAACTTCTACCTCCGTGTTCAGGTCCACGACATGCGTTTCTTCAAAACGAAAAGATTGTATAACACGAGTCAAATCCTCATCGGACCTTTAAAAAAAGTATAAATAATTAGTTCATACTAAATCTTTTTTAATAAAAACCCAATTGTTTAAAACATTTGCAGAGTATTACAATGTGAAGATATCTTCGAACCGCTCAGAGAAGTTCCTTTAAGAGAAAATGCCGAATAACATTATGGAAATTATAAAATTATTTAAAATTTGCAAAGGATTGCCATAAAAAAATTCAACGAATCAAAACAGGACTCTAGCATAATATTAATTGCAAACTAATCTATAATTGCGGATACCTACTATTTAAATGAAGTATTTTAAGTGCGATGAGATGAATTATTACAACCCTCCATATATATATATATATATATATATATATATATATATATATATACACACACACATATATATAATATGTATATATATATATATATGATGAAATAATCCAGAACAGTGCTCTTTCTCATAATGACAGGCACACTAAATAAATAAGTTCGCGAATTGGCTACAAAAAATAAAATTACAGGCACATAATTACTTACATTTCTACGGCAGTCCCTTGTGTCGGATCATAAGGAGCGTCATTGCAAATATCAACAGTTTGTGTTGGGAATGAGTCGTCCCGGTCGGCTGCGTTAAAAAGATTAACTGTAGACACCGCTGCAGTATCTCCATCTTGATATAAACCCGTGACGGAGGGAGTTTATTCACTGGTGAAAACAACTACTGTCAATCCCAGCTGAAAATATTTCCTTTTATATGCATGATCCCTAAGCACCACCCGAAAAAGACTAATAAGCGTCTCGTAAGTTTGTTGATTGGTTGTCATTGTAACTGGGCGGGGCTGTTAAATTTGTGTACCAATCTTAACACCTATATTACGGGTCCACGCTTTGGACATCCTCATTTAATGCTCACATCTCAAGGTGTATGAGCTCACTTGCACGCTCTGTCACGACAATATTTTGCATTAATATTTTCGCCCATACTATTCCCGGTTTTCCAATTTTGGAACCCACCCTTCATGCAATATCCCTCACCCCTTTGCAACACTGATCAACATTTGCAACATTGTATTCTCTACCACGACAATATTTTGCATTATTATTTGCGGTCATACTATTCGATCCTCAACTTTCCACAGTTTGGTTACATCTATTCGACTTGACTTTCTACTTGCCAATTCTCGCGTAGGAGTGTGATTAAATTGTGTTTAGTTCGTGAAAATGAATGTCTGGTTGGGCTGGTAGATAAATGGGTACCCTAGGTATCCTAGTGGTTAAGACGCTGAGGTGCTGATCGGAGGTTAAGAGATCGAATCCGGACGATGACCTGACGTCCTGATTGGCTGAATAATGGTGTCATTTATCTTCTCTTCGTAGATTTAATGTTCACATCTCAAGGTGTATGAGTGAATTGCCACTTGCAATCTCTACCACGATGGTTTCAAATATTTGCAAAATCAATATATATTTGCAGTCATGCTATTCTCAGCTTTCCCAAGATTCCTGACTTGTGGATTTGGTTTTATATATATATATATATATAATGTGTGTGTGTGTGTGTGTGTGTGTGTACAGCTGTCAGAATTAACTCTCTTTCTCTCTCTCTCTCTCTCTCTCTCTCTCTCTCTTTCTGTATAAATATAATTGAATTAAAATTGTTTTTAACTTCAGTAGCAATAATAATGACTGGAAACAATATATGAGTCGGTAGAGGTAATCCGTGTCTTTGAGACGAAATGTGGTTCAAATCCGGGTTGCATGTAATCTTTTTGGATTTTGGAGTAGCCTCGGGCAAGTCAGGTGCCGTGTTACACGCTTTCTCCCGACAAAAGTAAATAGACACTTTCGGAGAATTTAGTTAAAATGTTTATTGTGTATTTCTTATATATATATATATTATATATATATATATATATATATATATATATATATATATATATATAGTATTTATTATTATATTTACAATGTTTTATTGTTAATTAAATATACTAGCATGAAAGAACGAAAACTAAATAAAGGCTTCCTCATTTACTTTGATTTCACTGAAATTTCTTTATAAAAGTATATACAGACTTCTCATTTAATTCTTTTATCAATTACTTTGATTTCGCTGAAATTTATTTATAAAAAATATAGGTGTATAGAAAGGATTGTCAAAAGTAAATAGACACTTTCGGTTTGGTTTTAGTGTAAATGGAAGCGATTCAGGTCTCTCGAGTTATAGGTAAATTAAATATTATTCTTATAGATTATGTTATTGGAATAATGTACAATAAAGAATCCTGTGTATTTGTTTTATTATTAATATTGGTGTTTTGTTTATTTCCTTTGCTAAGCCATGGATTAATGTATTTCTTTTAAATATTGGGATTCGTCTATTGTGGGCAGTGTAAAGCTTTCGCTTAGTTAACTCTATTGAGAAGACACAGAGGAATGACAAAAGTAAATAAAAACTTTCGGAGAAGTTAGTTACAATAATTATGGTTTTTCTTTTATATATAAAAAGTGGGTACTATTATTTTGCAGGCATTTTTCTTTTATTGTTAATTAAATAAATAATGTTTTAATTAGTTCGAGCAATTTAGGAGA
>JAJOZX010009157.1:62500-157470 GCA_023014485.1 Bathynomus jamesi | reverse complement strand
CAAATTTGTAAGGAAAAACTACCGATTTACACTTTGCCCGAATCCAACACAAGATCAAATGAATTGTTTCCAACCAATGTATAGTTAATTAAAAAATAATAAATTGAAAAATAAAATAAAACTTGTAAGAGGAGCATACAAATTTATACTGGAAATCTGCCCAGGTTTTAGCACTCTGCCCTCTTGTTTAAGTCCGATATATATAAAAATAAATTGAAAAATAAAAGTTATTAGGGAAGCATACAAGTTTACCAAAGGTTTAGCACTCTACCCTTCTTCTCTAAATCCGTTCTGAACGAATTCAAAACAACGGGATCGGTTGAAAAAGACCTTTGCTTATGTTGAAGTTATTTCTTCATGTTTCTCCGTGCCCTTAGGATCGCCAGTCTGGAATACATCGATGCCGAATTGGAAAAAATCAACGGTATTGGAAGTGATCTGTGTTATCCACCTGCGTTTATGGAATCTTGTCTCAACAAGGCAAACGAACCTTCTATCGTGTGAATAATAACACTCGTACTTTGTCAAAAGAATATTTAGTACTTCCATTTTTCCCGGGCTTTTTAGGCATTGCTGATGTACTTAAACTTTGAATATAATGTAGTATTTTCATATAACAATATTGTGAAAAATATAATAGTAAAAAATAGCCCTACCAATAATTCAGGCATTATCTATAAAATTGGTTGTAAACAATGTGATTCCTTTTACATAGGTCAGACGGAAAGGATTTTCACACACGTGTAAAACAGCATCAATATTCCGTTAGAACGGGACAGTCGTCCAGTGTCCTTTTTGTCCATTTGTCAGAGTTATCCCACTGTATTGATTGGAATAATGCTTCAGTTTGTTTCACTCTAGCAACATTGTTAAAAATATTTTTGAGTCTGCCATTAGCCAACTTACAAATAACTTCAACATAAGCAAAGGTCTTTTTCAACTGATCCCGTTGTTTGAATTCGTTCAGAAGGGATTAGACAAGAAGGGTAGAGTGCTACACCTAAACTTGTATGCTTCTCTAATAACTTTTATTTTTCAATTTATTTTTATATATATCGGACTTATACAAGAATGGCAGAGTGCTAAAAACCTGGCAGATTTCCAGTATAAATTTGTATGCTCCTCTTACAAGTTTTATTTTATTTTTCAATTTATTATTTTTTAATTAACTATAACATTGGTTGGAAACAATTCATTTGATCTTGTGTTTGGATTTGGGCAAAGTGCTAAAATCGGTAGTTTTTCCTTACAAATTTGTATGCTCCTCCCACAACCTTAATTTTTTTTATTTCTCAGTTTATGTATATATATATATATATATATATAATATATATATATATATATATATATATTTTGTAACCTATATATAGGCTGTAACTCTTTATGTACTTCAGTGTTCTGAGGATGTCATTAGACGAAAGCGCTTGAGCACCATTCTGTGTTTCCTTCGTGGTTTTATTCATCATAATATTTTCACGTGTCACTTTCGTGAAATAATTTCCATATATATATATATATATATATATATATTATATATCTTGAATTAACTAATATATGTTACAGAATCATAAATACCTGTTCCTAATGAGTTCGTTCATAATAAACAAATTCCAATCGAATAGCTGTAATTAAAATCCTAAAAATTTACATCTGTGGATGTGCTCACTACATACCATATAATTCTTTCCTTCCCTCGTCTATGTTGACAACTAACAACTTTACATTCCTAAATAAGTTTTTTTTTTTTATAATATTAATTTTCACTTCGTTCAACCAATTCTGTCCCTTCCATTAAATTTATAGATGTGCTTTCCCCTATATATATTTTTTCTCAAGATTCGTGTCCTCCCCAAAAATCCTAACATGACCATGCCCACTGGCATATGGCACCTTTCAATCGTCAGTCTGGAGAAAGGGCCTCAAAATTTAATCACGAGTTTTGATATTACTCGTACACTTCACTGGTTATCCTCCATACAAGCCCTTCCAATTAAAAGTTTACATTCCTATACTGCTCCACCCTAATTCGACAAATGCTGCGTCATGCATAACGAAAAAACCCTCACAAAAATAGGTTGTCCCTGAACTCTATAATCCTCCGCCCACCGAAGTATTATAGCCTTGAGTAGCGTCTTGTTCTTGGTTCTTGCTGTCTTTCGGCCCTCGAGCGAGGGCCACCCTCGTGGCACCGATGGCCCGGTTCTTGCTCTTAAGTTTGCCATCAAGCCACGTTTGTGATACATTACGGCCTCGTTATTGCCCGTTCTTGACGCCTGCCAAATTTATCCTTAAGTAAAGCCGCCCCGTGAAACCTTGTGAAACTAGGTTTTTTAATGCAGGAAGGAGGGACCAAGGGCGAATACCGCAAAAGCGCCCCACCCCATAGAAGAAGAGAGCCAAAATCAAGGTTCAGGGTTTTCGAGATGCCAAGACACACTGCGTTTGAAAGATTGGAAGTCAAAGACGGGGGGGGGGGGGAGAGATGGATTGACGAAGATTGTTCCAGAGTTGATCTGTTGAGTAGATGAATGATTGAAAATACCGATTAACCCTTGCGTTAGAGAGTTGGACAAAAAAGGAATGAGAAAGTGTCGAAAATCTGGTGCTGCGTGCTCTCCTTAAAGGAGGAGGCATGCAGTTAGAGAGTTCAGAAGAGCAATGTCCGTTATAATAGCAATAGTAAAGAGAGAGCAGGGCAACACTGCGGCAAAGAGAGAGAGAGAGTGGGATTGAAGACAGTCAAGAAGAGGCGGGGAATTGATGAGACGAAAAGCCTTTAATTCCACTCAGTCAAGTACGGCTGTGTAGGTTGAGCCACCCCATACATGAGAAGCGTACTCCATACGGGGGCGGACAAGACCCCTGTACAGAGACGGCAACTGAGTGGGGTTGAAGAAACCACCGAGGCGGTACAGCACACCAAACTTCTTAGAAGCTGTTTTAGAGAGTACATGTGATCTTTCCAGAAAAGATCACGAGAAAAGGAAACGCCAAGAATGTTAAGAGGAAGGATTGAGTTGTGTATTGTTGAAGGTAAGGGGATAATCGTATGGAAGATTGTGAGTGACACTACCTTACCCATAAAAATATTATTTCCTAAGTAACACTTAACCCTCGGTCAGAATTTCAACTCGTAGCAAAAATAGCTTCCAGTGGACCTTCACTAGTTTATTGTAATAACGGTGCTGGTTAAGTGTGCGGTCTACCTAGCTTTTAGTTAGCCTTATAAGGCTAACTAACGAAAATATCACGACTTAACCTAACCAATCGTTAGGTCAACTGTACGCCCTTGACGATTGGTTAGGTTAAGTCGTGATAGTTTCATTAGTTAGCCTTATAAGGCTAACTAAAAGCTAGGTAGACCGCACACTTAACCAGCACCGTGATAACTTATCAAGAAATGATTGCAAATTAATTCCGATCACTTTCATTTTCGCTTGATTTTACTCCTTATTCTCTGTACCTATAAAGAATAAAAGTATAAAAATTTTGGATCATCTGAAGATCAGGGTCTTCTTTAGTTAGCCTTATAGGCTAACTAACGAAAATATCACTACTTAACCTAACCAATCGTCAAGGACGTACAGTTGACCTAACGATTGGTTAGGTTAAGTCGTAATATTTTCGTTAGTTAGCCTTATAAGGCTAACTAATGAAGGCTGGGGGTCCTGATTTTCAGGTGATCCAAAATTTTTTGTACAAGGAAGAAAAGTTAAAACGGAAAATTCCGCTTCATATCACGAAACTGTTCAATTTTACGTCACTGTAATACAAAAACTCTTCTATACTTTATTGAAATTAATTTATTATTTATCAACTCAATGGATTTAGTTTAAATAAACATTACGAAATTCTCAAGCGGGTCGCACACAGGATCATCTTGCGACTCATGACTCGCGTCGCGTGTGACTTTTACATTAACAGAATGGGAGGCCGCGCACACTGAAGCAACCGCGACGCGAAATCGCTATTTTCATACGGAAGTTTCTGCAAGTATTCCACTTAAAAAAAGTATTAAATGAGAAAAACACACTCTACGCAGTGTAAATCTTGTAACATTTTTGCTATAAATAAATTTAACAGCTGCCCTTAAAATATTACTATTTAGCACCACTTGTAATTCTTTCTCGCTCGAGAAGACTATTTGATTTGTTGCTGGATAATTAAACCAATAATAAAGAAAAACAATTACATATTTTTTATTTGTTGCCATTTTGTTTTTATTCGGTGGGGGGGTGGGGGTAGGAGTGAGAGGAGAAGGGGGGTAAAAGAGGGGTAAAAATTTCTACTCTTGAGGGATACAGAAGAGTATAATTTTGATTTTCCCTCGTTTTTAGGATTCAGTCCGACATTATTATTATTGTTAATATATAATATATTGTTAATATATAATAATAACTTTGTACGTAGTGAAAGATTGTGTTAACGTTTATATAATTGTTACTGTTCTTACTGCTGTTGTTACTGTAAAAGAAAAAAACGCTAAAAAAAACCACTATTTATACAAAACCGGTTTTTTTTTATACAAAACCGTTTTTTTTCAAGAAATCGGTCATGAATCCTTTATTTTGGCTGACGATTTCCATTATTACAATTCAACAAAGGTAACTGAATCCACTCGAAGTTAGTGCCAGAAACGTAATAACTGTTATAAATAACGACGTGGCACGGAGCAGTACCATGTAATAAGAGAGAATTGTTGACACACTATCTTTGCGATTGGAACTGTATGCCACATATGATATTGCTCACAAGCCCTCTTACCAAAAGCCCTCTTACCAATAAATCAACGAACTTTTGCTGTTAAATTTTATGAGTTTGTTTGAAATCAAGTAATAAAAACAGAACTCAAATTTAATTAAAAGTAATATCATGCTTGGAATATTATATAATAATATATATATATATATATATAATATATATATATATCACACGTGTGTGTGATGCTTGAGAGAGAGAGAGAGAGAGAGAGAGAGAGAGAGAGAGTCCAATATATAGGGGTAAGGGTCCCAAGTCAATTAAATAGGGGTGGCCGGCCCACCACTTTGTCGCAACGTAAGATACAAAAAAGACAACCGCCCAGCTCTAGGAACACGGGTTCGAACCTACAACCTAATGGAATCTCAGCACTACCGGGTGGCGCCCTAACCGATCGAACCACGAGAGGCTTATATATATATATATATATACAAAGAACGCCAAACAGCAACAGACCAGCTGGTCCCTAAGAGGTTGTCAGTTTAAGAAAGAAGGTTAAAGATGTAAGAAAATTTAACGACAAGTGAGTTTTAAAGCAAAGCAGAGAAGAGAGGTTGAAAGGAAGAGAGGTTGAAAGGAAGAGAGGTTGAAAGGAAGAGAGGTTGAAAGGAAGAGAGTTGAAAGGAAGAGAGGTTGAAAGGAAGAGAGGTTGAAAGGAAGAGAGGTTGAAAGGAAGAGAGGTTGAAAGGAAGAGAGGTTGAAAGGAAAGAGAGGTTGAAAGGAAGAGAGGTTGAAAGGAAGAGAGGTTGAAAGGAAGAGAGGTTGAAAGGAAGAAAGGAAGGAAGGAAGGAAGGAAGGAAAGAAACTTAAAAATAAAGTGAAAATTTTGAAGTAAAGAGGAGGGGGGAAATCCGAGTGAAAATTCTACAATACTTCTAGGGGCTAACAAGTACTTCTCTAATGGTGGTTCAAAGAAAGTATATATACACTAGACAGAATGAAAAGATGCCGCAAGACTACAGCATACATTATTTTTTTCCTAACGTTTTGGAAGCGCATCTTCCATCATCAGTGGTTCTAATAAAATATTAAAACCACAAATAAAAAGACTCGTAAATTCTAATCCAAATCAATATAAGATTAAATAGTTAAATTAAATTTTAAAAAGGTTAAAATTTAAATGGAATTTTTAATTTTGACTGATTTAATCCTGCATTTATTGGGAATTTATGTTCCTGTACCTGGTTCTACCTTTAGAGGCGGATCCAGGTAAGAGGTACAGGGACAAAAATTCACAATCAGTACAGGATTAAATCAGTCAAAATTAAAAATCCCATTAAAATTTTAACCTTTTTAAAATTTAATTTTGGCTAATTTAATCTTATATTGATCTGGATTGGAATTTACGAGTCTTCTATTTGTAGTTTTAATATTTATTAGAAACTCTGATGATGGAAGATGCGCTTCCGAAATCTTAAGAAATAAAACGATGTATGCTGTAGTCTTGCCGATTCTTTTCATTATACAGGGTGTCCCAAAAGTCCCTATCTATTTTGTTGAAATAGGCTGAATTTCAAATGAATGTTTTAATGACATGATTGCATGCACCTTTCTAGACAAATACATGCATTGGATTTCTATTTAATTATTTTAAATTTTTAATTAATTTTTTCAGATCTATATCATGGTGATGGATGTGCATGAACGCGTTATGATAGTAACATGTCGTATCAGAGGAATGAAATGTGAAAATTAGAGACCGATTCTCAAGAAAGTTTCATAAGCCTGGACCGACAGATAAAGCAATTCGTGAATTGGTGAACAAATTCAAAAGAACTGGATCTGTGCATGATGAAGGAAGAAGTGGACACCCAAGAACAGTACAACAAAACATTGAATCTGTTCGCATAATGTTCGAAGACGATCAAAGAATGTCAGTTCGCCAAGCATCCACAGATTGACCATACCCAAAAACAACTGTTCACAGAATCTTGCGTTCGATCCTGAAGAAGTGTTATCACATTCAGCTGTTACAAAGCTTACACGAGGAAGATTTCCAAAAAGAGCAGCAATGTGTGCGGAATTGGTCGAACAAAATTCAAAATAACAATTTAATGGACCACATTTTGTTTAGCGATGAGACGACTTTTCACACCTGTGATAAAATCAATCGACATAATTGTCGCATCTGGGCTAATGAAAAGCCAACTGAGTTCACTGAATGAAAAAGAAACTCACCTAAAGTCAACGTGTGACTTGGAATGACGAAGTCTAAGATTTACGGGCCCTTTTTCTTTGCAGAGGCTACAGTGACAGGGCCTGTTTACTTTGATATGCTTCAAAATTTTCTAGAACCTCAACTTCTTGAAAATGGCATTCTCGACACTGTAGTCTTTCAGCAGGATGGGGCACCATGTCATTATGCCAGAATTGTTCAGACATACCTAAAAGAGTGTTTTCCAAATCGTTGGAGTGGACGTGGGGGAAATAGGCCCTGGGCAGCGCGATCTCCGGATTTGACCCCATTGGATTTCTTTGCTTGAGGTTTCATTAAATCAGAGGTCTATCGCAGAAATATTTGAGATTTACCAGATCTGCGAGATCGCATTAGGCAAGCAGTTGAGAAATAACCCTGAAATGCTCGGAAATGTGTTCCGCAATGCAGCTGACTGCTTTGAGATTTGCAGAGATACAGATGGAGTACATGTGGAAACTACTAATTAAAGATTTTAATGGTGTAATACTTGTAATTTGTATAGAAATACATCTGTATTCAGGTCAGTGTGACATTTATTTGAAATTCAGCCTATTTCAACAAAATAGATAGGGACTTTTGGGACACCCTGTATATATATACACCAGGGCCGCCTTAAGCACTTTTGACAAGCAGGGGCCATTTTCGCAGTGTCACAAAAAAAAACCTCGCACTGACTGACATGTTATATTTAATAATAATAATAATGATAATTGATAAGCAAGCATAAAGCACAGTCGCAGTCACAGAGACAGTCCCTTCCCCGACATTTACTCCTACACAAAATCACACACACACTGTGGGGGCGGGAAGCCGAGCCGTTTGTTAGTTCAGCCTCCCCACTTTAACTAAATTAATTGCTCATGCCTGGGCATGTATCTGCTTTCGTTTTTCTTTTTGTTTCAAGTGCTTGAGGGCAGATGCAGATCGCGTGTTGGGATGGGATGCTTCTTCCGGTCGCTTCGCTTTTACCGTGTATTATCGCGTTTCTAAATTTTTTCTTCAGTTAATTTTTTACACGTTTTTCGTTTTTATTCTGTCTTTAGATACGTTGTAATACTTCTTTTTTTTAAATTTAGAAATTGAGAATTATATTTTTTATTGCTTATTTGTTTTTTGTCTTATTACTTTTCAGAAACGGGCTATTTCCACCAAGGGCTTAAAGCATGTGCTTATAATGCTTAAGGGTTAAGGCGGCCCTGATACATACATACATATACAGGGTGTCAACAAAAAACCCAAAACTAAACGCCGATTGTGAGGGTGTTATGATAGCTAGAGCTCTAATTCTCTTTTCCCTGTTTCGGGTAGTTCTGGGAGTTTCGTGTAATGGCATCGAAACGTCTTCCAATGGATCAGAAACAGGAGGTCCTTGAGTGGTGGCACAAGACCGAAAGTATCGTTGCAGTACAGAGGAAGTTTTGCAGTTTCTTTGAGAGTTCGCGAAGCTCCTGATCGCGAATCAATCAGAGTTCTCATAAAGAAGTTCAATGCTCATGGGACACTTCAACCACTCCATAAAGGACATCGTGGACGTCTGAAAACTGAGAACGCGGAGAATTCCAGGAAAATCCGTAAAACTGTGGTTCGACGCCCAAGAAAGTCAATCAGACACATTGCAAATGAACTCGGCTTGAAACGTTCATCGCCTCAGATCCTGCGCCTTGACCTTCATGCAGTTCCGTACCAAATCAATGTGCAGGCCCCCTCTCACTCACCAGCAGCAAGGCAAACGTGTGGCTTTTGCTCAGTGGATGTCCAATAAGCTGGAAGATGACGCAGATTTCTTGAAGATCGTCGTCTTTACTGGTGAATGCCATGTAACGCTGGCACAGGCTGTCACCAATCGCATGTTTCTGGGGGCTACAGCGCCCTGCCAATGAGGATATTGTTGATGTGACCTTTCATGAAAAGGTTGGGTATACTTCTAGGGGTACATTAGGTGAGGCCGGTGTTCCCTTTTACACTTACCACAAACCACTTCCATTCCTCTGTTTCTTGTTAAATGTTACGATCTCACATTCATATCAATTTCACGTTTATTCATTTGCACATTTACTAATCCTTCCATCTATTATTACGTAGTCTTCTTCTACCTCTCAATCCGATGTGGACGTCACCCCAACTTACGGACATATAAACACAGACTAGACAACTCCACAGACGACACCTGCCACCTGTGCCAGGACACACCACAAACAATTGAACACATTATGACAGACTGTACCGCTCTAGCACAACAACGAACACAACACAACATCACTAGTGCGCTGAACCTCTGGTCCACTCCGGAGAGGGCGATCGGTTACCTGCGTGCCGCCGGCTTGCTCGATCAGGGTGGGCTGATCGGCTAAACAACAACAACAACAACAACCTCTCACACCTACGCATTCACTATTACACACCTTCTTAATTTTATCCCATTTCATTTTCTCTACATGACCATACCAACGGGGCATATCATCCTTTATTCCGATTTCCAATGATATTTTCACTCCACATTTTTTCCTGAACATTCTCATTTTTCACGCGGTCAATCCGTTTTACACCACTCGTGATTTTTAAATGATTCATCTCAGCTGCTCTCACTTCTGACAGTGAACTATTACACCAAACAAATATCTCTCATCCATAGATCAGAGTTGGCATCAATACACTTTCATGTAAACCTCTTGCCGCACCTACACTCAAGCGTTTCCTTCTTGTCATGGCTTTTATCTTATCCACGACTCGCTTGCCCTACTTTACTCAACATTCAACTTAACACTGTACCAAATTGTACATACACATCTTTTGTCAGTCAAACACCTCAGATATTTAAATTTTTTCATTACATAACTTTTCTTCATTCACTACAATCTTCCATCCTACTTCTCATTCTTTCTCAACGACAAAAACCTTTGCTTTATTTACATTCAATTTTCATCGTTTGTTTACACGAACGTCAACAAAACTTGTCACTGTTTTCATTTCATTTTCTGATTTACCCGGAAGCCGGAAGCCACGTCATCAGCATACATCAGATACGATAGCTAGCTAGCTCTTTCTCTCTCGTACTACACCACCTATAGTAAACAGCCATGGGGACATCACACAGCCTTGTCGTACCCTTCACTCTTGCACGAGCACGATTGACCACCCTTCAGGGACGACTGGTACAAATTGTTAATGTTTCAAATACACGCATTCATAACTTAACGCTACAAAAAATTCAGGGCTTAAAGGGTTAACATATAAATCTTGTAAACTTGACACCATACATTCTGAGCACTTACCACAAAACAAATCTATTCACGTTATCGTACACTCCCTCTTCTCTAAATCCATAAATGCTATTCACATTTTACTTCTTGACACGTAATTCCTCAATCAACTTTCACTGCAAACGCTCGATCAACACATCCTTTAAACTCCCCTTGTTCAACTCCAGCCAAATGATTCGTAATTCTTATTTGTTAAATTAACAATTATTAACAGTTCTAAACAGTTTGTTGCTAGAAGCGTACAACTGTATTTACAGTACATAATTTACTAATTACATAAACAATAACTCGCTAATAAAATGCCATTTGTAATTACACCCATAATTTACGAATTACATCACGAATTAACTATTTTCAACAACCGTTAAAAGTTCTTGTAATTACAGTAATTAATTACCATTTACATCAGATTAACGCAAAAGACAATAAACATAGTTAACCAAACTATGTTAAATTACTTTTAACAATAATTTCCAATCGTATATTACTTTATTTTAAGACTACACAGTAATTAAAAACGACAATTATGTTTTATTTTTTTTAATTATTTTTAATTACAAAACATAGTGACAAATTCATTATATCTTATACGGTTGTCATGATTAAAAGTCTTGAATTATTTAATCCAAGACTATTGGAAAGATATGATGTGTATCTTCTTTATCTACAGTATGTGCGTATCAATGTGCGTGTGTATATATCAGTGGCGACTCGTGGTATAAATGTATAGGGGTGCGATTTCATAAAATTGTACGACAACACGGACTCACAATAGGCTAGCGCGAATCCAACTGCCGCTCACAAGAGTACTTGTATTAACATATGCGGCTATGCCAGACGTACAATTCTAGTTAATTACAAATAAGTAAATTTCAATAAAAACATATAAATGGTTTATATCATTATTACTGAAGTAACTATTAGTAAAAATAAAGTTGTTATTATAAAAAAAATTCGCGATTGTACTTATATTTTCATTACACAGTAAAATATAATTTATATTTACTTGAGCGAAAAATCTATCGCTCCATTCGGCTGCAATATTATTTTGTATTCAAACAGCAGTACGCTGTTTGAAGCTATGCTATAAGTTTAGAATATTATGTACTGTATGAAGGCTTACTCAAAATGCCTCATGAATCATGATATGCCACATGAATTTTAAAATATATTTCAAGAATATTTAGTTTAATATCTTAAAATTAATATATTTTTTATCTGTTAAATTAATATTTATCGTTTCAAGCAAGGGGGAGCGACCGCTCCATCGCTCCTATACGCCAGTCGCCACTGGTATATATATATATTTCTATACATCTAAGCAATTATCTACATACCTATATTTATATACAGTATATCTTTATAGCTATCTATACACTAGGCCTGTTCAAAAATCAACTTTTTCTTATTTTCATAGGTTTCTGTACATTTTCCCATGCTTTTTGACCTGCAAAAGCCGAAAATCACAACTATTTTGACCTAGGATGTTGGGAAGCATTGCCGCATGGAGCTTTAAATTTTCTGCCTTGAAATCGGCCAAAGCGCCAATTCCGGGGACCCTTGAATTATGTTTTGCACTTTAACTTTTGATCTAAACAAGATAGAGCAACAAATTAGGTATCAAATGAAAGAGCATAAAATTAATAAATAATAATAATAATAATAATAATAAATAAATAATAATTAATAATAATAATAATAATAATTATCTATCATTTTTCAGGAAACAACAGAAACTCAATCAGAATCTAGAAAACCATCTACAAGTTACAACTTCACAATGGCATTAAGCAAGGAGCTGAGGGAGCTCCGTGGGCGCACAGTTGATATCTCAGAACCTCCACGTACTGTCCACAGGCAGGTGTCAACTGGGCCATCTACCAGATCTCTCACTGAAACTTTCCTGGTTGGATACCCTTCAGCTTTTATCAGTGGTTCCCAGCTTCACACCAACAGAGAGGCGTTCCAGTATTTCCTTAATCTTCAGAATTTACCGGAAAATGCAGGGAGGCCCATGGTTCAAGACCTTGCATATGAAACAGTTGAATCTATCATCCCATTCTGGCAGATGGCTAGGATCAAGACAATGACCAAATACAACGCAATGAAGCTCTTCATGAAACTACATGAGAAACATCGTGCTCTGGTGAAAAGCAAAGGAAGAGCAAGTAACCCTGGAGGAAAAAGAGGAGCATTTGTGCTGGAATTAGACAGCCTGTTCGATATAGGAGCTCCAGATGCAATCCAGGAAATACAGAACAACAGACTGTTATCCAGAGAGAAGAAAGATGAGGATATCAGGTTCTACGAAGACCAAAAGACTGAGAGGAAAGGTCATATGTCTGGTCATGACAAGATTTTGAGACAAGATCCCTGCAGCAAGCAGCGAGGAATGAAAGACTGCAGCATAAACAAGAACAAGGTAAAACTAATTACTTGAACGTCACAAAAAGTTTTAAGTTTTACTCCATTGCGATATTTAGCATGTACTTAACAATTACTGTCTTAACATGTTGTACTATTTTACAGCTGCAGCAGAACAAGAGGCAGTTGTTCATGTGGATGACATTACCTGGGGTGACTCAACTGACAACGACGCTAACACAGAGGACATGGATTACCATCAGCCTCGTCCTGGATGTTCTCACCATCAAGACACTGTGACTAGTGTGACTTTGACGTTTCCAAGGAAGGTCATGGAATGTGATGTCATCTGCAATACAGCTGATCGTCTTGGTTTATCAGACAATCAAGTTACTGCCATGGTTTCTGCCACCTTGAAAGCTGGAGGGGCTGATCTGGATAACTTCGTCATCTCAACCTCAACAACACGTCGCAACAGAATGCTGTCCAGGTATAATATCAGCCAGAGTCACATGTCCAAGTTTTGTGAAAACCCCCCACAGTACGCTGCCTTACACTGGGATGGAAAGTTGCTCAAAGATGTCTTGGGCAGTGAACCTGGAAGTACCTCAGAGACTTTAGCTGTGCTAGTGTCTGGTCCACCTTCATACACTGAAGGAAAGTTATTGGGAGTACCTGTCATCGACAATTCTTCTGGCACAGCTCAGGCTGAGGCTTCAATGGATTTACTGGAGACATGGGAACTTACGGATAATGTTACTGCCCTTGTTTTTGACACTACATCCAGTAACAGTGGAGTTCACAGAGGAGCTGCCAAACTGCTAGAGAAAATGCTGAACAAAAAGGTGTTTTATCTGGCCTGTCGACATCACATCCTGGAAATCCTAGTAGGAGCAGTTTGGGAGAAGCTGTTTGGGAAGGTGAAGGGGCCAGATAATCCCTGGTTTGAGCATCTGAAGGATGTTTGGACGGACTTGTCCAAGGAAAACCCAAAGATGCTGGCTATCAACAGCAAATGGCTGAAGGAAAAGAAGAAGAACAGTGAAGAAATACTCCAAGACATTCTAACAGCAGAAAGGCTTCCAAGAGCCGACTACAGGGAAATGGCTGAACTGACAGTCATTGTTCTTGGAGGAACGCCTCCTCGAGGTATTCACTGGAGTCGACCAGGCGCCATTCATCAGGCCAGATGGATGGCCAGAAACCTGTACTCCATGAAAATGCTGATGTTTGTAGATCAACTTGAGTACGACGAAGACACTGTATCAAAGCTGGAAAGACTCAACACCTTCCTTGCGCTGTTCTACACTCCTGTATGGATGATGTCAATGTCTGCTGCAGATGCTCCCGTGAATGATCTAAGTCTAATCCAGGACATGTTGAAGTACAAGAAAACTGACCCAGAGCTTGCTGATGCAGTACTTAATAAGATGGAAAACAACAAATGGTACCTGACGCAGGAAGTCGTGCCATTTGCCCTGTTCAGCAGTAGATTGAGTGACACATTGAAGCACGACATTGCTGCCCAGTTACATGCCACTGAGAAGCCAGACAGCTTCAGAACAGGAAAGCCTCTATTCCAGAGAGTCACAGCTAAGACCACCCTGGTTGATCTCATTGGCCCAGAATCACATTTCCTGCTGGACACACTGAACATTGGATCCGAGTGGCTTCTGGAACCTGTCACGTCTTGGCCACAGAATGAGGACTACAGAAAAGCGTTGGACTATGTTAAGAATCTGAAAGCGGTGAATGACATTGCTGAACGTTGTGTCAAGATGATGAGCGACTTTGCAAATGTCATAACAACAGATGCCAAGCAAAGGGACTATCTCCTTCAAGCTGTGGAGTTCAACAGACGCCGCTTTGACAGCTTCAAGAAACAAACTCTCAACAACTGACTGTGTAAATGTCATTATGAAATTAATCATCATGTAATGCTTTCACTTCTTGATCGATTAGACTTGTGACAAAATGTTAATCTCAAATTTGTGTCATGAATAAGGCGCCTTGTCTGCCTTGAGTGTGAGAAAACGAATTTTGTGATATTTCTGAAATCCTTGTATGTACCAATGTGCCATTTCTTGTTCCAAGACTATCATAATTGTATAAGTTAGAAAGAGGATTAAAAACACTTTAATTTGGTGCCTATTTTGTTGCTCTATCTTGTTTAGATAAAAAGTTATAGTGCAAAACATGATTCAAGGGACCCCGGAACTGGTGCTTTTGGCCGATTTCAAGGCAGAAAACTTAAAGCTCCATGCGGCAATGCTTCCCAACAACCTAGGTCAAAATGGTTGTGATTTTCGGCCTTTTCAGGTCAAAAAGCATGGGAAAAAGTACAGAAACCTATGAAAATAAGAAAAAGTTGATTTTTGAACAGGGCTACTATACACGTATACCTTTATACAGAGGATTGACCTAGGGTACCCATTTATCTACCAACCACTTTCTTTATTGTGTGGAAGGATGAACAGCTGAGTTTTGCTGCGCGCCGGCTTCCGTTGGGTCTCGAACCCGGGGCCGATGGATTCGTCGTCAGCGACGCTAACTACTACACCACCGAGGCGCATTATATATATATATATATATATATATATATATATATATATTACGTTTTAATATATTTCTTGAGTGCGTATCAAATGGCATTTAGAAAAGGTCACCTTTATAAAAGTTTCTCCTGCCGATACAGTTCTTAATGGGGGCCAGACGTCTGGAGTTCGTCACAGTGTATCGTGGACGTCTCAAGTTCTCGTTGTCAGCAGAAATCTGTACTCAAGAATGTTTTCTCGGTGCCTGTCAAGTCTCGATAAGAGACGGCTCATTGTCAAGACGCATTATCGCCAAGGCTTGACACAAACGGTCGACCTCTTGAAAACACTCCATCGATATTGTAAGAAAACGTCAAGAAAATAAACCAGAGGAAAACCAACTATAAAAAACAGTTGGATTTTTACGTCAGTCTTCTAGCAGTCGTGCGACAGAAACCATCTTTGGCTGATAGGCCCTCAGTGCCTTTTGCATACTTTAAATCGATATTTGTAAACTTTATTTTCTCGGCCTACATCTACCACTGAGCCAAAATAACGTTATAGCAATTCAACGCGTGTGTAAACATTCCGTTTTTCTTTGTGTCTGGGCATTAGAACTCATAATCCGTGTTGTAATTAAGTTTACAAGTTTAAATAAACAAATAAGTATCATTACTGCATAATTTAATTCAATTTACTATCTTCTGTTCTATGTATATTTACTGATAATTAATTCAAAACGTGTCAAGCCATTTGTAATTTTAATTAATAACCGTTTAATTTTGAATTGTATGTACAACGCTGAATTTGTTATTGCAATATTAGTTTCGTTAATTAAAGGAAAAAGACGTGCAGTCTGTTGTTTCTTCTTGTTCATTTGGTAAATCAATGGTGACTTCAAATACTTAACTATTAAATTACCTTGTCTGCCTACTTAATTATAAATTATAACAACTTATCTACAAAGTGACAACCTCTGCAAATAGGCGATACAAACTTACCTTAATTTAGTTGCCACGATATACAGGGTGAGTCAAAAGTAGCGCCCGATTTCTGTCAGTTGATTGTTTGTTTGTCATTTGTATTACAGTGTACAAGAAGGTAGAAATAAATGAATGACATGTTTATCTGACCATTTATTCGGGGGAAAATTATTACGGAACTGTACCGGAACTGTATCTGCAAGACAATTATTAACAACATGACTTCCCAGAAAGAATCTGACAGCCGAAAAAATAGAAATCGGGCGCTATTTTGACTCACCCTGTGTATATATATATATATATATATATAACCTCGTTAACCTTGTTTGGGTTCCGTGTGTTGGTCTCTCTTCACACGAACGTCAAGCCGGTGGCCCCGCCTCTAGGCCTGACTTGGTGGAGGAGCGAGTTGCTCTCTTGAGCTCTCCATCGCACATAGCCAGGTACACCCGGCTCATCTGGTACCGTCCTCAGCCAAGCATCTAGTCTTCTTTTGAAGACTTCAACTTTGACCCCTGTAACGTTTCTGAAGTCCTTTAGAAGCTGGTTAAAAAGTATATATATATATATATATATATATATATATATATATATATATATATATATTCTTCATGTATCTACACTCGTATATATTTGTATCTATATTTCTACACATATATTTGGATATGTACAGGGTGTTCGAAAAGTCTCGTCACCCCCTACAAAATGTACATATTGTAATACCAATTTTATTTTTGTGTGATTAATTGAATTTATACGCGATTCATTGAATTTTTTTTCTTTTCCAGGTATTGAGTTGTATTGAACAATGGCAGACCAGTCCACTTACACTCTGGAGGAAAGGATCGTGATGAGCACATGGCTCATGCAGGGCCGGCGAGAGCTGGCACGGGCCCGGGGAAGGATTGGTATATGCCCCCCCCCCCCCGTTTACTCAGTATTTTATTATGAATGTTTTTTGTGGACATAACAAGCAAACTGATTATATGTCCAAGTCACTATTCAAAACATACATTATGAATAAACAACTCTTTAGAAAATGACCATTTTATTTTTCGAATCAATTATATTAATTCTACCACCACACAATTTACAAATGCAGTACCAGTCCATGCGGGCAAGACATTGTTTGCTGCAAGATTTTCATAATTAGAAGCGTACATTCTTTGCCTTCTCTCGGAAAGTGGTAAATGATTCTGATGAAATTTAAAGTACGGGCTAACTGGCTTTCACTTACAATGGTTCCCAGATCTGTCAGTCGGTCTTGGGCATTGGTGGACCGCAGATAATATTTTATCTGTTTCAGTTTGACTATGATAATCTCTATAAAATGTATGTTCATTAATTATATTTCCTCTGTTATTTAATCAATTGCTTTATTAATGTTTTTTAGATTTTATCCCCCCCCTTTCCGGGCCAGGGGATTTAACCCGGCTGACCCGCCCTCTCGGCGGCCCTGGGCTCATGAAAGGTCACATAATGGCAAAATGATGTATGATATTCAGAATGATTTCAACACAAGATTCAATAAGGCTGCACAACCAAACAAGACTGTATTACGCTGGGAGAAAAAGCTGTTTGACACTGGCTCCATCAAGGACAGACCACGGTCGGGAAGACCAACAACGAACGCTAGCAGAACAATGTGAAGGTGTGATTGCATCGGTAGCTCGTTCACCGAAAAAAAATCACAAGAACTTGCAGTCTCCATGCCCACAATAAGAGATCACATGACAAAAGATCTCGGCAAGAAACCATACCGCTTGTCATTTGTTAATGAATTAAGCGATCCAGACAAGCAGAAACGATATGAAGCCTGTGAACGGTTTTTGACCGTTTCTCCAACAATTCCTGCACGTGGAACAGTGATTTTTCCTGACGAGTGTGCAATTTAATGTAGCGCCAAAATGAGAAATGTTTACTTCTGCAGTAGGGAAAATCCACATTTCTTTTAGGAACTGGAACACCATCCACCGCACGTGATGATATACGGTGTAGTGTCTGCCAGGAACTTGTTCGGTCCATATTTTTTTGAGGGTCCTGTCAACCAAACTGCCACCGCAACATGTTACGGGACTGGTTTGTGCCTGAGCTCGAACGTTTATGGCTGGTCGGGTGTGGTTCAACAAGACGGGGCTTCAGCTCATTTTGCATTAATGTGAGAGAGTTCCTCAACGAAGTGTTCAGAGACAAATGGATCGGCCGTAGCTCGCAACATTTACCTGCCCCTCTTGAGTGGCCGCCCCAAAGTCCAGATCTGTCTTCATGTGACAATGCTTTATGGGGTCTCGTCAAGCAGAATGTATCCCGGGTGCGTTACAGCAAAACAGAGGAACTGAAACACGCTGTTCGAGATGCATTTGGTGCAATCACTCCAGCAATGCTGCATCGATTCTCACACCGCACATGGAGGCGCATAATCCTTTGTTAAGAAAATGATGGTGCACACACACATTCTTAATTAGTAACTGTAATTAATAACTATTTACTGTAATTATTAACTGTATTTACTGTAATTAAAGTAATTGTTGCTAGCGACTTGTTTCTTAAATTACACCTACCACATATAAATACAATTAATCACGCAAAAAAAAAGTTGGTATTACAATATGTACGTTTTGTAGGTGTGACGGGACTTTTCGAACACCCTGTACAACTGTGGCGGGAATTTCAAAGGCGTCTTTATATGGCTATGCATAATATGTATGTATATGTCGAAGGTCCATTGGTGAAATTTTAGATACCGATTGGTAGAAGATTTAGAGCCATATGATTGGTGAAAATAATACATTTTTATACTAAGCCCCGCCCTTCATTTTTATGTAATATAGTCATATAGTCGAAATAAGAAAACTATAAATAATGGTTGCATTCTCGTCATAATTATTTCATTGTGTGTATATATATATAAGTTTATAAAAACTTCATTGTATATGAAATGTGTATTATAGCTACACATATACTGTATAATATAAACGGTAACCTATTTGGCATCAGGTTTGTTAAAATACGTAGGTACCTTTCTCAGTACATAAAGCCGTGCAGTAACTTTAGCTCAACAGAAGTTGGTACGCAGGATGATTCAAACCCATGGCCTGTGGAATCGTAGCCAGCGACGCTAACCACTACACCACTAAGGCGCTAATAATCAGGGCCGGCCAACCCCATGACTTTTGGAGGTTGCCCGCCTCAGAAATAAAATAAAAAATAAATAAAAAATAATTATTATATGCACAATCAGTGACATATGCTGTTTGTTTTAGACGCCAATATTTCCCTACCCTTCAGATCTTAATGACTTTGCTACCACCTCGACGTTGTTTCTTGTCGATCGCTTTACCACAAGGAACATCGTATTCAGAAGTAAGTTTTATTTGTAATTTTTAAGATTTTGTATTTGGCAAAAGTTTAGTATAAATTTACTTTGATAAACGGTTATTTGCAGTTATTAATTGTGATATTTAATGATAATGATAAAATATTAAGGTGGCCCGCTTGACTTTTAATAAAGTGGCCCGCTGACAAAACAACTTGGCCCGCCCTGCGCTAATTACTACTACGTATATGCATACATAAAATTGAATATATTCTTTCTGTACCTCTCGATACCCCAAATCCATATCTATATCTATATTCTGCTACTTACCCACTACCTACCTACCTAATATATATATATATACAGGGTGTCCCATAAATCCGGTCTCACAGGAAAATTTATTTTAAAATAATTATTTGAATATTTGTTTTAGTTCGAATGTATTTTTTGTAAATTTAATTTAAAATAAATTTTCCTACGAGACCGGACTTATAGGACACCCTATGTGTGTGTGTGTGTGTGTATATATGTGTGTGTGTGTGTGTGTGTGTGAATAGAAAATGGACTGGTGTGAACCTTTATTAACAATTTAGAAGTTTTGAAGTAGCTTGAAGAGAATTCATTATGATTTAGTCTTTTATATTGGCAGTTCTGTTCTTTTTATCATTTTTTTCTTTTTCTTTTTTCCCTTCTACTCCAGATGGAGAGTTTTTTACTTCCGGGGTTAAACCTTAACCCTAAGGAATTTCTAGGTACAGCCTAGTACTAGGCGTAAGATAGAGGTGCTGTATCGTAATATCTCCCCTACAACTTCTCCAGACGTCACACTTATGGGCAGTTGGTTCAGGAACTCTACTGTGCATTTCTTTACTGCCCTTGTTGCACCCACTACTATTGGGATGATCTCAGGTTCCACATTCCACATTCTCCTTATTTCGTGTTTGAGTCTCTGGTATTTTAAGACCTTTTCCCTTTCATAGTTCGCCACATTCCAGTCTGCTGGGACTCCTACTTCCACCAAGAGGCACTTGTTTCCCTCCTCCTCTCTCACAACTATGTCTGGTCTGCATCCTGATACCCTGATGTCAGTTGGTATCTCGTGATCATATAGGAGCAGCATTTTATCATTGTCTTCTATTCCTTGTGGAATATGTTCCCAGTGTTTTTCTGTTTCTAGCCTTATTTCATATTTCTTACAAAGCTTGAAGTAGACTAGCTTGCAGACTGCATTGTGTCTGTCTGTGTAGTTTCCTCTGTGCAGGAGTATTTCACACCCCGACAGTATGTTACTCTCAGTCTCTGGGCTCTTTGAGCACAATCTGCGCGTCTCACTTTCGTTTCTGCCCTCAATATTCCTTTTGAACCAGTGTGTCCGTAGTGCCTGGTCTTGCGCTGCCATCACCAGCCGTTCATCTTCTGGTCTCAGTGCCCCCCTTACCAGGAACTCCACGGTTTTATCCCTCTCTATGTATACTCTGTTCAGCACGTCCTCTTCGTATACTTTGCTGAACTTGTATTGTCTATTGAATGAAATATCGTACATAAAGAACTTGTTTCATATACTACATTAATATAATGTTTGCAGTATTTTAATTTTAACTCTTTACTAAATACACTAAAGTACATCGGGATTACCAGAAACTTGTTATAAAGCCGATTTCTAGATTCGGAGAGAATCGAGATGTAAAAAACTAACGTGATATTTTAAATTAGCACCACAGTTAATACTTTGTTTTGAGCTTCTTCGAGGTCATAAATAATATGTCCGAGAATATATTCGTGTTTCTGCATATTTATACTCGCGAAAACTTTCAAGAAATGTAATGCAGCATGTATTTCTTTGATAAAGAATAGAGTAAAATTAAGACTCCGTATCCTTCTTGAAAAATAGTTCAGCGTACTCAGAAATAACACGGGAATGTTATTGAAAATCATGCTAAATTCCTCTCTAACACTTATACACCAACGATGCTTTTATGGTGTTCTGTCATACGAAGAGAGCCGAAATTACGACAGTTTTGATGAAATAACTTTGACTACTACTAAATATTGTTTACATTATTCACCCAAAAGAACATTATTTTTAACTTTTAATCCATTTATCACGAAAAAATGCTTCATTTTAATAGTAGAATATAGAATATAGGCTATTGATTGAAAATTCTGTACAAAATTGGAACATGACAAAAGATTACGCCCCATCAATTTTATCTTAACATAATTTTGTGTTTAAAGTTTCCTTCATTTTTGCAATGATGAATATATCGCTAAATACTCGAAATGTTTGTCAGTTTTCTCTGAATTAGTGCATGCGCAGATAAGGCATACATGAATGAATAACACGGCGGCTCCGAGAGTTCGAGTTTTCTGTGACGAAGGTTCGAACCCTACAAATGTAAGAGAAATTTATTTATTTATATATTTAGTGTTAAAACTTACGTTGTTATTTCAGTATGTTGCTCTGGATTGACACAAAATAATTAACTGGCATGTAATTACGATCTGTTAATGAAAATGAACTGAAGTACAATATAATTGAAATTTCCTCCAATAAATTGCGCCACTCATTCAACATTATAAACTGCACTTTTAACAAGTTTCGTTTTGTTAATCAAGTATAAAATTAATATTAGCAATGCAGACATTGTAAACCTTGCATGTAGGGAATGTCAACTGTAGTGGTTGGATTTTTAGTGTAATGATTTTTATTGCAGTATATGACTTTTATTTACTTAAATGATATTTGTTGTATCAAACTTATACTGTACCGCAAACTTCAACGGTTTTTATATATTGAATTCCTTTAATTGCATACAATGCCTGTCTGACTCAGCAGCGTTTGTCTGCTTAGGACTAACGTATGGGAAGCCGAAACACGATATAGATTTAACATGATTTTATTCAATTAAACTTTTGAAAAACGGTGATTTAAGGGTAAGGAAAATTAAGATATCACACTGAAAGAGAGAGAGGTTAAGTTACACTAGTTAAGGAACACTTTAAAAATTGACAAAGATGGCTTTGTCCGCTGATATACGAGTAGTGCAGCGCGAGAAGGGGATAAGCGACAAAATCGCTTATTCTTCCCTCTATCACCTCCAATTGACAAATATGCCATTTTGTGACTGGAAACAGTGCTTCTAGGAGGTGACAGACTCTAAGATAGAGGGAAGAATAAGGCTCTCTTTTCAAGCAGAAAACGCATTTTGCCGATTTTGTCGTTTATCCCCTTCTCCCGCTGCACTACTCGTATAATCATGGCACCATTATTAAATATACTAATTTCGTTGTCAAATTAACTATATTATTTTCTGAGGGTAGCGTCGCTGGCTACAAATCCACTGGTCCTTGGTTCGAATTCCGGTGCAGCCGGTACCAATTTCTGTTGGGCTACACAACTTTACCTACTGAGGAAGGTACGGGAACCACTGGGAAATCACCGGTTTCCCAGGTACTTACATCTGCCGCAAAGCAGATTACTGTTTACATTTTACATACGTGTGTATATATATATATAAACAGGGAATCTGTGTAACTAGGGATTTCATGAAATCCCTAAAATGTTCAGGGACTTCATACAACGTAAGTCGTGTAATATTTTCGTTAGTTTTAACGAAAATACCACGACTTAACCTAACCAGTCGTCCAATGGCTACAGTTGACCTAACCGGGCATTCAATAATTTTCCCGTAGGTTTAACGAAACTATGACGACTTAACCTTACACGAATTCCCTAAACATTTTAAGGATTTCATGAAATCCCTAGTCACACAGATTCCCTGTAACACATATATATATATATATATATATATACACACACACACACACACACGAACCTTTAAAAATAATAAAATAAAGATCTGTGCGGGAGAGAAAGGAAAGATTGCTCTAAGATAAATTACTCAATTTTATCTTATTGCTTGTTTCAAAAATTTAAGACCCTTTGCACCAAACCGTTTCGACTGCTACAAAAAGAAAAAAAAAAGAAAAAAGAAAAAAATTGTAGAGAAAATAATAATATATAAAGAAAATAAAAGCAAATAAAAAGAAAATATTAACGGTTACAATTCTTACAATGTTATTTATTTATTTATTTTATTTTGCGTGCGTGTGTGTGTTTGTGTGTGTGTGTGTTTGCCTACAACGACAATTGTTGCTGTTGATTTTGTGAAAAGTGAGTGTGATAGAATTGCTGGAAGGGAAAATGAGACTGGTTGGTGAGTATTGTTTGTTTGTTTGTATGTATGTATGTATGTATGTATGAATGAATAAATGAATGTAGGTTATGTACAGCACGTATGTATGAATGCAAGTGTGTATTAATGTAGGTATGTATGTACGAAAGTATATATGAATGAATGAATGTGTGTGTGTATATGTGTGTGTATGTATGTAATGGATGTAGGGGCTGCATATTTTGTATATAGAAAATCTATTGTTTAAATGTAATTGGTAAGAGAGCTACAGGGAGTTACAAGGAAATGAGGGATGCACATCATCTTTACAGCCGACTCTAGGTAGCACCCGTGGGTTTCGTTCAAACAGAATCTTCTCTCCCTCATTTACTTGTAACTCCTTGTAACTCTTACCGGAGAGAGAGTGAGTTACAAGGAAAAGAAGTACCTCAAAAGGCCTTGCGGCCCATACCGAGGAGGTACCAATGGCAACGGGTGCCAGGGAAAATTTTCTACACACTCAAATAGTGTGCAAGATTTGGTCTAACCTTTTCTTAAAATGATCCACAGAGGAACTGTTCACAACTTCTGAAGGTAACCTGTTCCATGTGTCACAGATCTTATAGGTACAGTAATTCCCACACACACTAGTGCTAAACCGCTTCAAATCCAACTTCCAACCATTGTTGCGAGTTGGGTTATCATTTAAACTAAACATGCTTCTAAAATCGACATTGTTGAACCCGCGTAAGAGCTTGAAAACCTCGGTGAGTTGACCGCGCAGCCTCCGAGTTTCCAGCGAAAACAAGATCAGGACGCGTAAGCGTCGATTGTAGCCCATATGCCTAACGGAAGGGATTAACTTTGTGGCCCTCGCCTGGACTCCCTCCAGTCTCTCAATATCTTTCCTGAGGGTGGGAGACCAGACCTGCACAGCATACTCCAGGTGCGGCCGAACCAGGGAATTGTACAGAGAGAGCACAATCTCTTTGTTCCGAAACTGAAATTGCCTCCTGATATAACCCAACAGCTTCTGGGCTTTCTTTTCCACCTCTACGCATTGTTTCGTAAACTTAAGGTCGGTGCTAATTAGCACACCAAAGTCTTTTTCCAAATCAATCGCCTCGATATTGTTCCCCAACATGGAGTAGTCCGACTTGGGATTGGCGTAGCCAATGTGCATCACTTTGCATTTACCCAAGTTAAACGGAATTTACCATTTTTCGGACTACTCTCCTATCCTACCTAGGTCCGCACGCAGTTGCTCGATCGCTTCGGGCGTCCCAACATTGGCCCCAAGCTTGGTGTCATCAGCGAATTTGGCGATCCGACTGACGATGCCACCGTCGATATCATTTATGTATGATAAATGGCAAACAACAGTGGCCCCAAAACGGAACCCTGAGGAACCCCACTAGTGACCGAGGCCCAACCCGAACTAACCCCTTTAATTACAACATACTGCCGCCTATTCTTCAGCCAGTTCTCAATCCACCGTCCTACCTACTTCCCCACTGATACCCAGCGCGCGCACTTTCGCCATTAGCCGGCGGTGAAGTACCATATCAAAGACTTTCTGAAAGTCGAGATAAAGTATATCAATCGCCCTACTCTTATCGTACTCACTCAACATGACGTGGAAAAACTCGAGCAAGTTGGTGAGACACGACCTATGCCGTCTAAACCCACGTTGGGAGTCCCCAAGCAGCTTGAGGGAATCCAAATGGTCAACGATCCTATCCGCTATCATCCCCTCTAATAATTTACCTACAACTGAAGTGAGACAAATGGGACGATAGTTTCCTGGACTTTCGTGATCCCCTTTCTTAAAGATAGGGGTCACATTGGCTTCCCTCCAGTCACCAGGCCCATCTCCAACGATTTGTTGAAGACTGTAGCCAGGTGGGGAGCTACCTGGTCGCGCACCTCCCGCAACACTCTGGGGAGAAACTGGTCTGGCCCAGGAGCCTTAAACGCGCTCAGTTTGTCTATTCTATCGGCAACGACTGTCACGGTACATCGAACATTATCCAGGCCAGCACCTGGCTCGGGGATGACGCGGGTGTCCTCCCTGGTGAACACTCCCGCGAAGTACTCACTCAGCACATTAGCGATGTCCGCGTCGGAGGTCCGCAGAACGCCGCTTCGGTCCTTTAATGGACCTATCATGCTTCTAATGGGCTTTCTACTATTAATATAACTGAAGAACTCCTTAGGGTTCTCCTTGTAGAGGCTTGCCACCCGTAGTTCTTCGTTACGTTTCGCTAGCCTAACCTTCGCCTTCACTTCCCTACACAGGCGGATATACGCCTCAGCGTTCTCATGGGAACGATTGGCCTTCGCCCTCCTGTATGCTACTTTCCTATTTCGGATAGCCGAAGCGACGTCACGACTGAACCACTTAGGCTGCGTTGAAGCAGGGGTGACCGGTTTTGAGGGTATGGCAGCAGACTGCAGCACCATAAACTCGTCCCGGAATGCACTCCACACTCCCTCAACATCGCCGCCAACCTCTAACCCCATCTCACCTACGCTATCCTGGAGGCTAACAAAATCCGCCCGGCGTAGATCGAGCTTACTGCCTCTCGAGTTACTACGCTTCATCCGAGGGACGCACACACGCAACCTAATCAGACCGTGATCACTCCCGCCCAACGATTCGTCAACGGTGAGGCCAGTGACGAGGTTGTCTTCGGTCGTGAATACTAAGTCTAGAACGCTTTCGCCTCGTGTAAGCCCATTGACCCACTGAGTGAGGAAGTTCTCATCAGCAAAGTCAACTAGCCTCTTCCCTTCAGCATCAGCAGTCTTGTCTTCCTACTTTATGCCGCGACAGTTGAAGTCTCCTAAAACTACACACACCCTATTCCCTAGCAGACTACGGAGTTCGGTATACATGGCTGTATCCTCCTAGAGGAGGAGATGCGGAGGTCTGTACACCAAGATTAACCTATAGTTCTTCCCTCCCACGTTCAGATCGACGCCAAGCAGCTCCCGTTCCGACCGGAACTGGCAGTCAACCGGACTCAACGTGTCCCTGACGTATATTAATACCCCTCCCCACTCCCCACGGGTGCGGTCTTTGCGAGACATTCTATTCCCGGGAATTTCGAACTCCCCGCCCGTAGCTTGCAAAACTTATTCCTAATCGACCTAGCATTAAAAAGCATTGCACGGAGGGAGCCTTCCCTATTCTGACCGCCCCCTAGCCCGACCCGTTTCCCGAACAGCCAGTGCTGTCGGGAGTTGAAGAGCCCCTCACCAACGAGGGGGCAACTTCCGCAGGAGCTGAGCCCCCTCCAACGTGGAAGGAGGGTCACCCACCTGTACCTGGACGCACCCTTCAGTTGAAAGTACGTCCTCCACCGGCTCAACATCATCTCTCCCCGGTGGGGCCCCGTCATCTCTCCCCGGGCTCGACCTCACCATTCTGTATAGGTGCCGGTTGAGCAGCACGCCTAGCACACCTTTACCTTTGTTATTGAGGTGGACACCATCCCCTTGGTAAATGTCCCACCTACCCGAAAATCGTCAAAGGGGGTCAATAAACCTCACGCCCAGCGGGACGCACAAGTCTTACACCCTCTCGTTGATGCCAATGACCTTACTGAGCGCGTGGTCACTGGCATTCATCCGCGGTAAAATACCCATCAACATTCCCCTGTCTGTCTTCAGTTTTAGATCATCCGCAAGACATGATCTCGGTGATGATCCCTTCTGTAAAACCTACCCTACCGCCTTTGAGGAACAGGTCGTTGCCCCCAGCGTGGACAACGATCGCAGTCCTCCGACTAGCCACGCGCACCTTCTCTACCTCCTTAAGTGCGCCGTTCCCCGCCAGGTAAGCACCTTACCTTCCTCCCGTGCCGGTTTGCAGAAGCAAAGTACTTCTGGCCCCTGATCTGCGAGTCCCCAATCAAAAGTGTCTTCCTCCTTCGAGCACTGAAGACTAAAGCGGTTGGAGGTCCTGACAGTGGCAACTGGGGTCTCAGGCTTCGGCTTCGTAGCCTTCTTGCCCGAGACCTTTCGATACCCGTCGCCACCCATAGGCGCACTTACACCACCCGACCCACCCCGACCGGCAGCTACATCCTTCGGTTTCTTTGGGCCATCAGTAGGCCCCTTCCCACCATTTTTCTTTATCGGCCCCTTCCCACCCATCTCTATCGGCCCCTTCTTTATGCCCTCCACCTTGCGCCGCGGTTCCGTGCATTCCACGTGGGTCTCTGGCGATTCCTGACACTAATTTGTTACTCTGGCCCTCGGTTGCACCTCTACCCTTTCTCCGCGGTCCCGAGCTCTGTCCAGTCCATCGCTGGACCGCCTTTCCATGGCAGCTATCCTATCAATGAGCTCCAGGGTAGAGGGCGCAGCCTCGTCAGTGACCTCCGCACCTCCAACAACCGGTCTGGACGACTCGAGCCGCCGGACCCTCTCCTCCAGCTTCTCGTAAAACCGCATGAGTTCGCAAAAGCGGCACATGCTGGAGTGGTTAATCTTCTCGAAGCAGGTTTCTTTTTAGTTCGCCACCCACTGGTTTACTTCACACCTCACACATTCAGCCTTCAGTTTCTGCGGTCCAGTCATTGTAACTTTTTTTTTTTTTCGAACTCTGAATAAGATAAAGCGTTCTAGCAATGAAAACTATCAAAAACGTTCTGACCAGTATATAAAAAAGGGAGGGGGGTGAATTCTTTCCGCGCGTAGACGCATCCACCTATTTGCAAGTGACGTTCATCCCATCCAGAAGACTACACCTCTCGCTGCTGCCTGGGTCTCCGCAGGGCCGGACAGTCCCAAACGTGTCGCAGCTACCAACTGACAAACACTCGCGACGCAGGCGTCACGGATTTCCCGCCAGGAGCGACAGCGAGATGCAGCCCCTTACTAAGTCTTACTAGTCACTCACAAGCGGCCAGACTCTTAAAATCCAGTGTTCAAGGGATATCCCACCAGACCCAGAGGCTACGCCCGAGAGTTTACGCTGGCCTGGCAGCCAGCTTGGCAGTAAAACTCTTTCACCTAGGAGCAGTACAGCCAAGCACCATCAATTGGTCACCAAAGAACGATCGCAGGGGGCTGGTCAGGTCATTACGCGTTAGGAATGGGCTTAACGGGGCACTAGCCACACTCCATTCATCGCGCCCCTACGCCTGGGACCCCTCCATCCCAGTCTCACAACCTACGAGTGTTAAATGGTGTTATTTACAGAGGTTCCAAGCCTCTCTTCCCAAGCATGAGGTAGCAGTAGGGTCCTAATAGTAAAAGTAGAGAAATAGACTTAATACTAAAAGTTTTTTTTTTTTGCAGTCAGAGGAGAGCATCCTTAACCTAAGCTAAAAGGACAGAGTAGCGATGGGATGGGGTCCTAGTAACCCACGGGACAGGATTGTACAATAGACTTCACCCGCCCTCCCGAGAGAGAACCTAAAGGAACTGGCAGCCAATTTCTCTAGAATCCCACGACTCGGGACCGGAGGGTATATGGAAAACAGTTGCCCAGGCTCATCATTTATCGGTTCGTACCCCGAATTCTTCTAATATAAACCTAGTTTTGATTATATAATATTTAATTATGTCACAGTCAGTTTCAAAAAATAATTAAAAACAAATAGATTAATTCATGAAACTTGTCACGATTATTGTACAGTAGTGTATGTGGATAGTTTTTCCAGGCACAGAGTACGCATGAAGTGTCATTTCCTTTCAAACTTATTACTTTCAGGTGTTGGGATTGCAAAATTGGGGATTGTTTAACATAAATGAAAAATAAAAGTAATTTAGGTTATAAATTCCCAATAGGCCTCGTGTAAATCCCAGAAAAGGCTACGTGGCTGCGCGAATGTAAACATCCAAACAAGTTTCAACATGTTCTTATTAGAATGTGTGACGTTTCTTTGTTTAACCAATGGGGCGTGAGAGAATACGTCACGTAGTGTTGCCAGACGTCCCGCATTTGATCAAAAAATCCCGCGTTCCGCTTTGTATTCAAAATGTCCCGCCAAAAATATTTTTAAGCAAATGTTTTTTGGATGAATTGAATTCTGTAGTGTGTAATGTTGAATGTTCTAGAACATCCTAGAAATTACATAACGCTTATAAAATGTTGTTTGGCTACGAGTTGGCAGTTTTTCGGCTGTAGTTATATTGTAAGCTGTGCCTGAAAGATTTTTCAGCTTGACAACCAACTGGAGGAAAGAGAGAAATCGGTTGCTCATCGAAAACTTAGAATCAGACTCATGATTCAAGAAAATTTTTCCATGATTTGCAAGGAATTTCGATTATACTTGAAGTCAGAAGATGGAGCCAACATTTTTGAAGATTAATAATTAATTAGTAAAGCGATGTATACTACAATATTTAATATGCTATGATAATTTCAATATTATTTACGATATTTCAATATTATGTATAATAATTTCAATATTATTCACGATGTTTAATTGTTAAGCATAATTTTAATAAATTTTTTCTAATTTTGTTTGTTGTAACCGTTGAAGAAATCGTTTCAATTTGAAAAAAAAAAAAAAAAAAAAAAAAAACCGGAAATTTTTTTTGTCCCGAATCGGCATTTGAAAAATCTGCCAACCCGAACGTCACGTAATGCCTGCCGCACATCTATTTCATCAAATATTTGTAAACAATTTTAGTTTCAAATAGTACTTGAAATAAAAAAAAAAATCCTTTAATGCTGTCAAATAGGGTACGATCTTTGGCCCAGTTTCTGATACAACGGTGGACCAAAAAGTTTACCTTGGCATCTTCCAAGAATGGTTCATCCCATTTCTTATGGAGCAAGACAATGATATGGTCAGTTTGTTTATAGTAAATGTTGTTTTGAACTTTTTATATGAAGCCTTATACCCAAGACCGCTACCCAACATGTACTCCTACCTTCATAACTGTGGTCTTTCATGGCCTCCTCCGTCACTTGACATCAATCCCTGTAACCCCTTTCTTAGTGGGATAGGTGAAAGACGGGGTTTTCAAAGAAAATCAGTGGATATTGGAAGCTTTTAAATGCATTGAATGAACGTCAAAACCCGTTCTACCAAAATAATGGGGGCTGTGATAAGAAAGGACATTGACCGGATTCGTCATGTAATTTCCCGAAGGAAGCACATTGTCAGTATCTGCGCCTGTTAAAAAATAAATTCCTTCCACAATAATCGTACCAAATTTCATGAACTTAAGTTATTATTTTTTGAAAGTGGACACAATTAAAGAATCACCCTGTACAGGAAATGCCTCTTGAGAGACTGCACCTGTTGGGAATTCTGGACTTCACATCAGCAAAATCAAACCGAGAATGTCAAGTTTCACGCTTACAAATACGTCGAAGTTCATATCCGTTTTTTTAACGTACTTTGACAAAAATACACACAAAGTTCATATCATTTTTTAACGAATTTAACTAACACTGTCTTAAAAAATTTACTTCAATTAATTAACCTTATGTTAAATGGCGGCATATGAAATACTTTCGATAAATACAAAAATTAAGTTTCGAAAAAGTACAAACAGTAAATTTATAAACGCAGACAGACAAACAATAATCACAAACGGATAATGGTTTTGATAGACAGAGGGGTTCGACCCGGAATTAGCGTACAGATTCGCTAAAGAATTTTCCGTGGAACCATTGCCTGTAGTTAAAAAAAAAAAAATAAAAAAAAAAAAAATCCAAAACAAGCGATTACTCAACCCATGTAACGAATGGTCACAAACCTTTCCTTCCAAAGGACCAACTCTGCCCATATTAATAGTATCCTAACCGGGCATTAATGATATAGCCTACCTGGACGTTAAATTATAGTATACTCTAAAAGAATATTTAATAGTAAACTTTTAGTATTACTCTAACCAGACATTAATCTAACATTAATCTAACAAGGCCTAACCAGCTGTACAATAAATAATGATAACTCCAAATGCACTACATAACTACAGGGTGTCCACAATGTCTTGTCATCCCAGTAAAATACCAACTGATTTTCGTTTTTCTTTCAGACCCGTTTGAAATGTGTGGCAGCAGCAATTATACGATTGAATAACGTGTATTGGATAGTACCTGGGTCCATGAGCGACCACGTAATGGCAAAACCATTGAAAATATTCGTACATACTTCGAGGACCGAGTCAATGGTGCAGCTCCTCCAAAAAGGAGTTGCACGATTCAATATTTTCATTGGTTTTGTCATTACGTGGTCGCTCATGGACTCAGGTACGAGCCAATATGCGTTGTTCAATCGTATGGGTCTGAAAGAAAAACGAAAATCAGTTAGTATTTTACTGAGGTGGCAAGACATTGTGGACACCTTGTAGATTAACCCAAAAAATAACAAAAACGAATCATCCGATCATAAATACTAGTACAGTTCCCGCGCTTCGCTGACGGTTAGACAGGCTAACTACAAAAAAAAGAACCCAACCGTGAAAATTTTGAGCTTCACATGTGTCAACATTTCTGAATCTGGTATCTCCCAAAACCTCCTCACCCCATTCATACAACTTGGGGGCTACCCCCTCCCCCATTACCCCCACCCCCACCCTTCCCCCATTGCTAAACTACAGAAAAGAACACAGTCATGAAAATCTTGAGCTTCACATTGCCGCCCGTAATACAATTTCTGAATTTTTTTCTCAATTTTTTCTCACAATTTCTGAAAGTGTGACGGACGGACGGACGGACAGCTCTCTTATTATAATATAGATTGCATAAACTTTCAAATTAAAGCCAAATAACTTCAATTACCACGAGGCAAGTGTACAATAAAGACATAAAAAACAACTTTAGACCATCGATTAAATGTAATAAATAAAATAAATTAATAACTCAGTACTAAAGTGAAGTTTTACGGCCACCAGATTTTTGACAAAGTCGGAAAGCCAGGCCCATTTCATACATAATACCAATCAGGGCGAATCTTATGCTCCGGATAGGAGTACGCTCGGTTAGATGGCAGTGCGAGATTGGCTAACAATTTTCCACGTCACCAAATTTCAGCCGAACAGGGATCATGGGCGTGGCTTTCGACTACATATTTACGTAATTTAATTTATAGTATTCCAGATAATAATTTAACATACCTCAATAATGATCTAACGATTGTTTAATTCGTTTCTGGACAGCAGACACACTCAAGATGGATCTGGAACCCAAACATTATTCTATTACTATATTTAGTTTCGGGAAAAAAAAAAAAAAGAGTTCGCCTAAAAACGGAATTTCTTAAAAGCATAAAACCCCAACTAATTAGTAATATTTTGTTTTTAAATATCTTATTCTTTGTGGTGAAAATAATAAAGTTTTAAAAATACAATTATTACTATTTAGTAATTTTTGGGTGTTTTAAGAATTTCGTTTCTCCTGCAAACGAATTTTTTCCGAAATTGTACATAAATATTGTATTTGAAACAAACTGAGTTTATATTAAATGAAAGTTATCCAATGAATTACTGAATTTCGATAATTATTAAGCAGAATAAAGGTGATATGATGAATTTTAAGATGTACAATGTACAGTTTCGGGGAAAAGTAATCTTAAAACTTTAACTACAAGCTACAGCGTAGTTTAGTAAAGTGCAAAGTACTTTGTTTACTTGTAGAACAGACTAGTAATAACCAGTCAGTTGTTGGACAACATAACTTTTTTACATTTCTACACCTATTATACTTGTAAAGTAGGTATTAGTTCCCGAGGAAGTTAAGTTAGCTGTCTGCCATACTTCATTCTAAACAAACGAAACCGGAAAACGAAGCATTGTGACTAAACAAGGCAGATTTCATAAGAATCTTTAAAAAGCGAAGAAGAGAAATGAGAAGAAGATGGGGACAGAGGAGAGAAAGCGAAGAAGAGAAATGAGAAGAAGATGGGGACAGAGGAGAGAAAGCGAAGAAGAGAAATGAGAAGAAGATGGGGACAGAGGAGAGAAAGCGAAGAAAAGAAATGGGAACGTAAGAAGAGAAAACAGATACCCAGGCTCAATCAGGACTTTCTAAATGAGGATCCAGTCCTCCTATTAGGTTTGAAGATCCGATCCTTGGGGCCTACTAACATCGCATGGAGGCCATCAGGACCCCTACAAACATGGTAATAGGGTGCCAACGACCGAAAGCCAATACCTCTCGTAGACGTACATGGGAGAGCTCACCCACTCCTACGAGAACATACGTCAGAAAACAGAAGATACCAGGGAGAAGAGCAAAAGACAAAACGCTAATTTAATTCCCTTTAATTCCCCAACCTCTCAATCTTCGACTTTGGATGTGGCTCCTAGTTTGAGCTAAAAAGGTTTTGGCTCCATTTTGGCTTCATCCATTTTGTTTTTATTTTAGGAACAGGAGGGAGGAAAGCTATTACGGTTAGCAAGTATAATCGTCCACCCATTTAGCTAACTCAGTAGAGAGGCTTGGTTATATATATATAATTGTTACAGGAAGCCATCCCCAATAGATGAGGCTTTAAGCATAACATGGCAAACTGAATACACAAACACTGTTGCCAACCTTTCACTTATTTTACTAAATGTCTTCGCTTTACCCTTTAACATCATTTGCCCAAAACGTACCAATATCGAGTCAGTCCACGCTCGCACTATAACATACAAGTAACTTCATACAAACGATTTTGAACAAAAATTTAATTCGGTTAGAGCTTAACGTTTACTTTAAGTCCACGAGCCACTTAGATTCTGAGTGCAGTTTCACAAATTTGGTCTCACTGACTTTATATGTTAAGCTGAAAAATTTGATGGCTGTGGTATTTTTGTAAATTTATGGCCTCACTGGCTTTTCCTCGATTTCACAAAAGAGTATGAAATTTCGTAGGAGCGTGATCTGACTAGCTATCGGTAGGCTTTGATTAACGTTATAGAAAGGACAGAAGTGTACATAAGCGTAAGGAGATAATTTAAAACTATCTATGGATGGAAATAAAACCAAAATCCTGAATCAAACCATTTAAATCAATACAAAATCGGACACTTTCTAAATGACAGCTACATGAGAACTAATATATCCGTCCCAACCATTACCACAATCATTTCGGATCATTCCTTATTTCATACTATTTCTACATGTTTGCGCCCGGTAAGTTCGCCCTAAAAGCAAATTCCCCTTCTTTCTCATTTTAGTCAAAATATGACCAAAAATTAATCCCCCTTTTTTAATTATGACAATTACTTCTACTTTCTCCAGTTCCATTTAATATCATATTCCATATTTAAACCCTCGTATTTTACGTACGACTTAAATTCTTTTGTTTCAATCACTTGTCCGTACATGTAAAGTATTTGTTTACTGTTTGAAATGTAGTTTCACTCAGTGATTCAGTTACTCAATTATTTATCTTATTTGTATCATTTAATCTTTCCTTATAGAATACGTAACAAGAAAATCCCCTGCAAAAAATTACTTAAATTTCTCCATCAGAAATTTACAATTGGTTGAAAAAAGATAATTGAAATTCTAATTACGTTTCGAACTTAAATTATCATTTCTAATTATTCATTAATTGGTAACGTAAATTAAAATAAATTAATTTCGCATTAATTTTAACCAAATCCCCTTTAATTAAATACTTCATAATTGCGTTGTAGCAATTATCTAGTATTTAAGTCTGGGGTACATTGAATCATGTACCACAACTATGTCATTCCAACTTTATTACTCAACACTTAATAATAAACTTTATAGTAATTACTCGTAAGTCCCCCCCTACCTACCTGTTGCATCTACTCGTGTCATTTATCAATCTACTATCTACTTATGTCTACCTCTGTCTATTTATGTACAGTGTCGTTATGTACATGCGGGTAATTTCAAGTTTTATCTTCTCTTTGAAAGTATTTCCTCAGTTAACCAATTAGTGCCCAGTGGTAGAATTTCCTACCGCCAAAATTGTTTGTCATTATTGCATCACTTTTTCTTGTAATCACGTGATCTTCTGTATGAGTCATTGATATGACGCAATCTGTTAGATTCTGAAATCGATCAATTTTCAAATCGATCCATTTTCCTTTTAAAGGAAATATTCTGTTCATTGAAAATGGATCGATTTGAAAATCAAAAAGATTACGTCAAATCAATGACTCATACTAAAGATCACGTAAATACAAGAAAAAGTGATGCAATAATGAAAAACAATTTCGGCGGTAGGAAATTCTACCAATTGGCACTAATGGGTTAATGTATAAAACTATGAGCGTCAACATTTCATTAAACATTTTTATAAAAATACCATCTTAAAAAATATCTCTCTCGCTTCGTGGTACAAATTCTTTCGTGTTACATTATGTTGTAATTGTTACATTTCATCGTTACTGCTAATGTTACCGTTACTTTATTGTTACACCACTCTCTTATCTACCGTGTTCTTGTTATACATCCGTGTCTTCTGGTCCCTCCTCTTGATCATTAATGTAATTCGTTACTTATGACTTATTGTGTTGCCACACAAGTTCATGTATTCTAATTAGAAATAACATTTACACGTACAGTACATTCGTGTACAGTCACACTCGCATTTTACCACTCATTCTTTACGTCCTTGACCAACTACGTCATAATAACATTGGTATAATAATTTAGACTTAATTATACTTCACATCAATGTCATAAAACAAATTTTATTTTATCTGTAATTAGTTTTGTTACTTTAATTTGTAATCATAGCTAAGTGTACTAAGTGTACAAAGTGTACAATGTACTTAATTTAAGAATGTATTGAAAATAAAGTGATTTTTCCCTGAGAGATGCCAATTCAAAAGTGTGTATTTGCGTTTAATTGTTCTTGCCTAAAGTCAATTGGCAAAATTATTCAATTTTGGTGTTTTCGTCTATTAGCCGGCTGGCCGCAGGATCGTCTTGAGATTTACGACTGACGACGACTTGGGTCGTGACGACTCGAGTCGCGCGTGATTTTATATTTCCCAGAATCGCGTCGCGGTCGCCGCAGTGAACGGGGCTCCCATTCTGTCAATGTAAAATTACACGCGACTCGAGTCGTCGGTCGTGAGTCGCGAGACGATCCAACGTGCGGCCGGCCTTCGAGCCATTCCCCTTAATTCTAGGCTTATTTATTTCATCGTAACAAAAATTAATTTTTTCCAATACTCGGCAAAAGATGCTTCTCTCTCCCCTCTCATTTTTTCCGAGGCGCTTGCCTTTCTCACTTCCGCCCGAAATGAGGGGCCATTTAAATAATTTTTTTCCGTTTGAGGCTCTGCTTCCTGTATTCGCTTATTCATTAAAGTTCCACGAATGAATGAAGACTCCATCTAAGTTATTTTGGAGTTTCTCTCAGTTCTTTTTTAAAATTTTATTTAATTCCCGTCATTTTTGCGTATAATTGGTTCCTGATATTCGGATTCATTCCGGTTAAAGCCTCGTTCAATTTGGAGACCAACTTCATCGAATTCAAAGTGCTACCGAAGTTAACCCTGCCAGACGCATTCTCGGAATCAGGTGTGCGTGACATATCAATATCAAATTGTAATAGCCTAAATGGAATTAAAAGAAATTATCATTAAAAACACGTTTTTTTGGTGATTATATGCTATTTGTAATTATAGGCCACATATTATTATTTTACACCGAGTAAAATGGTTTGATTCATCCGCCATATTTGTTTGTACAGCCTAAAAATGAAACTAGGCTAAAAATTGTCCGGAGTGCATTATTTTAAACATTTACGAGTCTCTCTTTTATTTTTAACTTCGACAACTGTATGACAATATTACGAGTGTTAACCTCTCATTAAAAAGGGGGTTTTCACAAAGAACGAAGAGAAATTATAAATTAATACTGTCATAAATATGGATACTGTAAAAAACTGAGGCCTATTCTAGCCTCAGAATGAGTCGTGTAGCCTCGTTACTTCCCACTCAATGTCATTCTTATTCCCATTCGCGGTCCACAAATGAGAATGAACAAAAGTAAAAAAAATCCTAATTTGCTAAAAACGTTTCTGGATTTGGGAAATAATGTCACTACATTCCCAACGGCGCTGAGTGGGAATGTTCTTTCATCAATCAGAACGTAACTTATCGTATCCAAACCAATCATAACCTAACCCGGACCAAAGTGGGAAAGACCGTGAATGTGAATGAGAACAACATGAAGTGGGAACAGACGAATTTGAAAATGCCTCGTTTTGAGAGTAAACCACGTAGACTACCTCTAACCTAGGTTCTCATACAGGGTGTCCCAGAATTAACTATCTATTTCAATGAAATCGGACAAATTTAATAAAAACTGACATAATTTTGTGTTTATTACTAAATTATGATACAAAAACAAATAGATTTATAAATCATAAGTCAAAACTTTATTGAGAAGTTTCAACATGTGCACCGTCTGTATCTCTGCAAATTTCAAATCTATCCTCAGCGCTGCGAAACACATTTTGAAGCATTTCAGGTGTTATCTCCCGCACTGCCACTGGATGCGTTCTTTAAGTTCAGCTAAACTATTGATCTTTTGGCGATAAACCTTTGTTTTTATAAAACCCCATGCAAAGAAATCCAGGGGTGTCAAATCCGGAGAACGTGGAGGCCAAGGTCGAGGTCCTCCACGTCCAATCCACCGATTCGGAAGGCGTCTGTTGAGGTATTCTCGAACAATTAGAGCATAATGACATGGTGCTCCATCTTGTTGAAACACAACATTATCAAGAATGCCATCATCAAGAAGCTGTGGTTTGAGAAACTGCTGAAGCATATCAAGGTAGACGGTACCTGTTTACAGTTGCTGCCGCAAAGAAGAATGGGCCATAAATTTTGGATTTGGTCATTCCAAGCCACACGTTAACTTTTGGAGAGTGTCTTTGCCATTCTATGACTTCAGACGGTCTTTCATTGGACCAGATAATGAAAAAATTATGAAAATAAAATTATGAAAAAAATTTAGAAATTTATACATTTTTAACACATATTAAACATGATAAACATAAATAAAAGTGTGTTTTTAAAAAATTTGTCCGATTTCATTGAAATAGTTAATTCTGGGACACCCTCTATATAAAAAGTAAGGTTAAGAGAGAGAAGAGAGAGAGAGAGAGAGAGAGAGAGAGAGAGAGAGAGAGAGAGAGAGAGAATTTTAAAACAATATCCACATTGAATACTGTTTTAAATAGGGTTAGGTTTAGCCTAGCAACCAGATATTGCTCGGAAATTGTAAGAAATAATTAATCTTTATTAATTCATGCAAAAATGTAACTTGTGATACTGAAACAATCGATTCAAAATGTCCTGTCGTGAAACTCCACGTTTCTTAGCCGCATTTACTGATTTTATGCTTCGATTCATGACAGGATAAAAGCAAAAAAACTAAACATTTTAGAAAAATGTTTAAGAACGGCCGGTTGCTAAGCAAAGTAGTTTCTATAGCAGTGCTATTTCTGTTATTAATCTGTGGGCGGACTTTGGCTTTACTGTTTCAAGATCGTGTGTGTGTGTGTGTGTGTGTGTGTGTGTGTGTCCCTCTCTCTCTCTCTCTCTCTCGCAGGGGTATAAAGGTTATGCACGTTCCTTCTGGGTGTTGTAAACTTTATACTTGGGGTGTGACAGCCCTCCGGTCCTGAGTCGTGGGATTCTAGAGAAATTGGCTGCCAATTCCTTTAGGTTCTCTCTCTTTCGGGAGGGCGGGTGAAGTCTGTTGTACAAACCTGTCCCTGTGGGTTACTAGGACCCCTTCCCATCCCTACTCTGTCCTTTTAGCTTAGGTTAAGGATGCTCTCCTCTGACTAAATACTAAATTTTTTTTTTTTTTCCCCTACTCTTACTACAGGGTGGGCCGTAAGTTTCCATACATAGGAAAAATAAACATTTTGTTATGGACAACCATTTTTATTTATATAATATGCTCTATATGGTTGCCATTGTTTTGAAAACACATTTCAATACGTGTTCCCCACTGTTGATGAACACGCATTAGCACAGTTGACGTTATGCTTGTAATGGCGTTGGTGATACGTTCCTTTAGAAGTTTAGATGATTTATGTCTCGTATCTTTTCCTGATACACCATGGCCTTCAAGTGCCCCCAAAGATAGAAATCAAGGGGGGTGAGATCTGGGGATCTGGGAGGCCACTCCACAGGACCACGCCGACCAATCCAAGCATCCGGAAACTGCTGCTGATCCAAATACCGACGCACGTGAAAACCATAATGAGATAAAGCTCCATCTTGCTGGAAGTAAACTGGGAAGTTACCTTCCTCGTTTAGCAGGGATGGGAAAATCTCTTCTTGCAACATGTTAAGATACCTTTCGGCATTAAGATTTCCACTGACAAAAAAAATTGGTCCAATAATTCTGTCACCCCATATCCCGGCCCACACCATCACTTTACCGGCACCTTGCATCTTCGTCGGACTCAGCCAGTTAGGGTTAGCATTACTCCAATAACGTATGTTTTGCCGATTAACCTCTCCATTGACGTAAAAATTTGCTTCATCAGTAAACAAGATCTTACGTCAAACGCATATTCTTAGGGTATCTGAAACATAAAAACAAACGTTTAATTTTTCCTATGTATGGAAACTTACGGCCCACCCTGTATTAGGACCCTACTGCTACCTCATGCGTGGGAAGAGAGGCTTTGGAACCTCTATAAACACCACCATTTCACTTCAGTTGTAGGTAAATAATTAGAGGGGATAATAGCGGGTAGGATTGTTGACCATTTGGATTCCTACAAGCTACTTGGGGACTCCAACATGGGTTTAGACGGCATAGGTCATGTCTCACTAACTTGCTCGAGTTTTTCCACGTCATTGTGAGTGAGTATGAAAGAGTAGGGCAATTGATGAGAAAGCCTTTGATAAGGTACCTCACCACCGGCTAATGGCCAAAGTGCGCGCGCTGGGTATGGTGGGGAAGTAGGTAGGTTGATTGAAAACCGGCTGAAGAATGCCACAAAGTTAATCCTTTCCGTTAGGCATATGGGCTACAATCGACACTTACGTGACGCGGGTTCAAAGATGTCGATTTTAGAAGCATGTTTAGTTTAAATGATAACCCAACTCGTAACAATGGTTGGAAGTTGGATTTGAAACGGTTTAGGACTAGTGTGTGTGGGAATTACTTTACCTATAAGATCTGTGACACGTGGAACAGGTTACCTTCAGAAGTTGTGAACAGTTCCTCTGTGGATCATTTCAAGAAAAGGTTAGACAAAATCCTGCACACTATTTAAGTGTGTAGAAAATTTTCCCCTTGTTTTCATTGATACCTCCTCGGTATGGGCCGCAAGGCCTTTTGAGGTACTTCTTTTCCTTGTAACTCCTTGTAACTCTCTGTTATAGGAAATGAATGTAGTCCTACAACCCCCATCTTTTAGTTATGTCTATAGAATTATCTATACTAATATTTAAGACGGTCGAACTGCCTGGGAACTTACTTTGTTTTTTGTTTGTTTGTTTGTTTCTTATGGCCGGCCAAACCACTGGCCAGATTTGGATGAGACGTGGGGGATAGCAGTAACTGAGGCCGGGGAAGAAGATAGGCTATGTGACGTCGGCCTCCGAGGTCATCTGAGGCCGTTGGAGGCCTCTGTATTCCGGATTGGTTGAAAGATAGTGACATCATAGACACGTCATAAAAGATAGTGACAAAATGGGCGGAGCTCTAGCATATATATATATATATATATATATATATATAATATGCATATATATATATATATATATGCATACATATATATATATATATGCATATATATATATATATATGCATACATATATATATAATATGCATATATATATATATATATGCATACATATATACATACTAGTGATGTAGCGAATGTCATTTTTTTCACATCCGCGGATGCGGATGAGGATGTTTGATTTCAACATCCGCGGATGCGGATGCGGATGTCTACATTTTCGTTATTTTTTAGGATATATTCGAGATTTGTTGTGTTTAACGTATATAATAAGTTATTATATATAGAGAGCTGTAGCTATAATGTAGTATAATTGATTAATTGTACAATAATTGCTGTACTTTTCTCTGAACATATAAAATAATATCAAGCATCTAACTAATATAGAAATCAATTAGTGAATTCGTCTGCAAATAAATTCGTTATATTTTGTTGAGTTTCAGCCACAATTAGAAACCATTATAATTGTGTTACCAGGATGCGGAACGTGAACCCAACTCAAATGCACCCCACCGACCTCTTTCCCTAACCTCCACCCTTATAGAAAGAGATCTTTAATTAGCTTGATAACTATTTATATTAAGTTTAAAGTTTTATTAGGCATATTTATAAATGAGTAATTAAAATAAAGTAAACTAAGATGTTCATAGTTTAATGTTCAAACTTAATTATAGGAAGGTTATGCTTAAGGAACATTAACTTTTCTGCCTTTTCTGCTGCCAGTCTGTTTCTCTTTTCATCATATATTAATCCAGCACTGCTAAATAATCTCTCGCTTGGTACGTTTGTTGGAGGACAGGCTAAATGTTTCCTTGCAAGTTTACTCAAGTATGGATAGATATTCTGCGTATTTTTCCACCAACTAATAGGATTGTCACATGCAGCCAGGCGTTTTTCTTGGTGATAGCTCTCGATCATTTTTACTACATCTTTTGACATCGCGTAGGTCTCGTCATTGCTGCTTGACTCAAGAAACTGAGAGACAGATTCTGTGATAGATTTGCTTGTTGAAGGTGTTGGTTCAGTCACTGAAACTTTTATTCTTTTGGTGGGTGGCGAAGCGACAGATTCAAGAGATTGAAGCTCTTCAACTGCTTTGCCAAGTGATGATTTAACTCGTTCTAATGTACTAGGTGAAAATAACTTAGCTTTGTAACGTGGATCTAAGTAGGTTGCAAGAGAGTAACTTCATACAAGAACAGCCTCTCGTCTTGTCGCTTGCATCACTTTTGCGCGCAATGAACAAGTTCTATTAATATAGTAGAATTTGATAATTTCCGCTTATTAATGACGTTTTATCTCAACGGTCCACATCCGCACGACATCCGCAGTCCAAAGTGCGGATGCGGATGCGAGAAAATGTGCGGATGTTCCGCGGATGCGGATGTGACCTACATCACTAATACATACATATATATATATACATATATTTAGTGATGTAGGTCACATCCGCATAACATCCGCACATTTTCTCGCATCCGCACTTTGGACTGCGGATGTCGTGCGGATGTGGACCGTTGAGATAAAACGTCATTAATAAGCGGAAATTATCAAATTCTACTATATTAATAGAACTAGTTCATTGTGCGCAAAAGTGATGCAAGCGACAAGACGAGAGGCTGTTCTTGTATGAAGTTACTCTCTTGCAACTTACTTAGATCCACGTTACAAAGCTAAGTTATTTTCACCTAGTACATTAGAACGAGTTAAATCATCACTTGGCAAAGCAGTTGAAGAGCTTCAATCTCTTGAATCTGTCGCTTCGCCACCCACCAAAAGAATAAAAGTTTCAGTGACAGAACCAACACCTTCAACAAGCAAATCTATCACAGAATCTGTCTCTCAGTTTCTTGAGTCAAGCAGCAATGACGAGACCTACGCGATGTCAAAAGATGTAGTAAAAATGATTGAGAGCTATCACCAAGAAAAACGCCTGGCTGCATGTGACAATCCTATTAGTTGGTGGAAAAATACGCAGAATATCTATCCATACTTGAGTAAACTTGCAAGGAAACATTTAGCCTGTCCTCCAACAAACGTACCAAGCGAGAGATTATTTAGCAGTGCTGGATTAATATATGATGAAAAGAGAAACAGACTGGCAGCAGAAAAGGCAGAAAAGTTAATGTTCCTTAAGCATAACCTTCCTATAATTAAGTTTGAACATTAAACGATGAACATCTTAGTTTACTTTATTTTAATTACTCATTTATAAATATGCCTAATAAAACTTTAAACTTAATATAAATAGTTATCAAGCTAATTAAAGATCTCTTTCTATAAGGGTGGAGGAGGTTGGGGAAAGAGGTCGGTGGGGTGCATTTGAGTTGGGTTCACGTCCCGCATCCTGGTAACACAATTATGGTTTCTAATTGTGGCTGAAACTCAACAAAATATAACGAATTTATTTGCAGACGAATTCACTAATTGATTTCTATATTAGTTAGATGCTTGATATTATTTTATATGTTCAGAGAAAAGTACAGCAATTATTGTACAATTAATCAATTATACTACATTATAGCTACAGCTCTCTCTATATAATAACTTATTATATACGTTAAACACAACAAATCTCGAATATATCCTAAAAATAACGAAAATGTAGACATCCGCATCCGCATCCGCGGATGTTGAAATCAACATCCTCATCCGCATCCGCGGATGTGAAAAAAATGACATCCGCTACATCACTAATATATATACACACATATATATATATATTATATATACATATATACATATATATATACACATATATATACATATATATTACATATATATATATATATTATATATTATATATATATATAATATATATATATAATATATATATATATATATATATATATATATATATACTATATATATATATATATATATATATATATATATATATATATATATAATATGCACGGTTAGGTTAATTGTACAAAAATATCACGATTTCACCTAACCAATCGTCAACGCTATATATCGTTCAACTTTCACCCAGACAACGCCGGGTTGCTCCGCTAGTATTTAATAAATATTCAAGGAATAAAGGTCGCTTTCAATTTTTCCCATTAAGACCATTAAGACGGATATGGGGTTAGAGCAGTGGTTCCCAACCTTTCATACCTCAAGGCACCCCACAAATGCTCTCTGTTCTTTTTTCGTCTCCCATAATTATACATTCAGTTCTCCACTTCCCTCCTGAACACCACTTAACTTCAAACTGAGCATATCATAGTCTGTATAGCCGTAATAAATCGGGAAGTTTTGTCTAATTTAAAATTTATCTATCTCCAGTAACGAGTTAATATATTTTCAGTAGACCGACTAATACATGATTATAGAATATGTATTCGAAATAATTTAATATGATATATACAGGGTGGTGCAAAAGTCAATTTACATAGTAACTATACTTTTCACTGCAAATATACATATAGGGTGTCCAAAAAAAAACTATACACTCTTTATATCATCATATATTTTATAATAAAAAAAAAAAAAAACAATATATTGTTATAGCAAATGCCAATGAAAGGTAAATTAGTAATCTAAGTGATCAAAATGTTATAGCGAGTTGTTTGCATATAAAATTTAATTAACTACGCCAAGTACTCAAAATGTTCTCCGGCGGCATGAATGCATTTTCAATACAACAAAATCGTGTGGTCTGATGAAGTTACCTTCAAGCTGAATGGCACAATAAATCGACACAACTGCAGGTACTGGTCACTTGATAATCCACACGTTTATGTGGATAAACATGTTAATTTACGAGGATTAACAGCATGGTGTGGTTTATCATCCAGGGGTTTGGTTGGACCATTTTTCTTTAATGGGACAGTTACCGGTGCCGCATATCTCGACATGCTGCGGACAGAAATTATACCTGCAGTTCGGAAGTTGTTTGGAAACGACGACTTTTACTTTCAACAAGATGGAGCCCCCCCTCATTATCATTGTGATGTCAGAAGGTACCTCGATGAAACGTTGCCTAACCGTTGGATAGGACGAAGAGGAAGCGTTGAGTATTTGAGTATCCTCCACGTTCACCGGACTTGACTCCACTTGATTTTTACTTGTGGGGCTACCTGAAGGATGCAGTTTATGGTACAAGACCCGCAACACTCGAACACCTTAAGGATGCAATTAGGGAAAAGTGCGGGACCATCACAGCATCCACATTAGTCCATGTCTGCGAATCAGTTAGTCGACGCATTCAAAAGTGCATTCATGCCGCCGGAGAACATTTTGAGCACTTGGCGTAGTTAATTAAATTTTATATGCAAACAACTCGCTATAACATTTTGATCACTTAGATTACTAATTTACCTTTCATTGGCAATTGCTATAACAATATAGTTTTTTTTTTTTAATTATAAAATATATGATGCTATAAAGAGTATATAGTTTTTTTGGGGACACCCTGTATATATTTCTTTTTACGCAGGAAAGAGGGGCCAAGGGCGAGCGCCCGCAAAAACGCTCACCCCATGCGAAAAGGAGAAAGCCGAAATCAAGACCTCCGAGGCTCATAATGCCTTTTTTTAAATTTTGAAAAGATTGTGTAGTGTATAAAATGCATGCATGTGTAGTGAAGAATAAAGGGGAAGTGTGTGTTTGACAGCATGTTGGGTTATTCAGAGGGTAGATGAGAGACGGAAAAAGATCAGCTAAGGAAGACAGTGACAAGAGAAACGAGAGTTCCAGCACTCCGTCTCCAGCCTAACGTCCTTCCCAGAGTAGGTTACTTCCCCCTCCGGTCGATTGGTGTCTATAGTTGTATATAGTAAACTCCCGTCCAACGCGCGTTTGTCCAGCGCGAATTTGCTTATACACGGAAAAATAAATGCGAACAATTATTTATTTGCCGAAAGCGGAAAATTTGATTATACACGGTCCGCCAAACACGCTCTAATACAGTAGTACTGTACGCGTGCCAATACGCGTTCTAGCGTTTTCTCCTACACTCTCCAACACTACCCCATCTCCCTCCCTCTCGCGTCACCCCTCGTCTCAGTCCTGCTACCGCGTTAAGTTGTGTTGGATTGTTTTTGTCGTATTTTGCCGTTGTTTTGCTATTACCAGTGGCGGCTCGTGACTAAAAATTCTAGGGGTGCTGTCTCTAAGAATGGGTTGAAATAATTACTTCAATTGTAAATAAAAAATTTAAGGGTACTGCAGTTCCGCAGTGCCTACCGACGAGCCGCCACTGGCTATTACCCTTAGAGCAGCAGTATGGCACCAAAACGTAAAGCATCTGCGAGTGATAGTGAAGAGAAGAAAAGTCGTAAGGTTATGACATTAGCCGAAAAAATAAAGATTCTAGATAAGTTGCGTGGTGGTATGAGCATAAACATCACTTGGCCGCGAGTATCACGTGAATAAGTCTACCATACGCACCATCCGAAAGAGTGAAGAAAAGATACGTGCTATCTTCTTTTAATATATTTTTATTTATCGTATGTAAATATCATTATGTTTATGACTTTATTGTGTTCTTATTTCATATACAATATAGATAGAAAAATTCATTTATGTGTGAATAAAAAATCTACGTATGTAAGTATTAATGGGAGACTTTACGCGGCCGCGTTCACGTATCCCCATTTATCCCATAAGTATTAAGTTTGTCCAACGCGGATTTACCTAAAGCGCCGTTCTCGAGGAGCCTAACCCCTGCATTGAAAAAGCGTAGTTCCTTTGAGTTGACCTTTGCGTCACCATATATATATATATATATATATATATTAGTGGTGGACCGGATATCAGCATCATTTTTAACATCCGCATCCGCACTTCTGACTGCGGATGTTATGCGGATATTACCTCTAATAAATTATGCAATTTACAGTTAAATTAGCTTATAAAGTAGCTTATAAGGCCTAGTCATGCACATTTCATGTAAAGTATTAATTAATTAATGAACGAACAAATATATAAACCTCAAAATATAAATAGGTGGTAACACAGAAAATTGAATGAAACTTGTTTCATTGAATTTTCTGTGGCTGAAACTCTTGAGAAAGTTATTATTTTTATCATAATGAAAACATTAATATCAATTTTAATTCTTATGCATTGCCTGCCATAATAGTAATATCAAGAAATTTGAAAAATTATGTCATATTCATAATTCTATATTATATTGATAGATTAGCTAAATATCCGCATCTGCAGATATTGAAATTAAAGATCCGGATCCGCATATGTTGAAAAACTGACATCGGGTCCACCACTAATAATATATATATATATATATAAATAAAATTTTATCATACACATTCTTTTATTTGAAGGAAAGCATATTTATATTGGAGCTTATTATTTTCAGATTAGAGATCTTTCAAGTTTTACTTTTGTATTTGGAAATATTTGTAGATTTAAATTTCAAATAAAACTATTATTATTAGCAGATGTATTTTTATATAATACATATATGGTATATGTAATGGAATAAATAAATAAATAAATAAATATATACAGTAAATATAGGGTGTCAAAATTATGTACAACTTTTAAAATGTGTGCCATTTTTAAATTAATGAATATTTTCTCTCTATTTTCAGGTGCTGTAAGGAAGACATGAAAAAGATTTGTTGACCACAATTCTGACCATGTCAGCCAAGTTCTCTGTCCCACACCGTACAACGATCGTAGAGGCATATTTAGCTATGAGGGTATATTGCGGCGGTGTCGAACCTATGGCACGCGTGCCCATTTGTCTGGCACGCCTAAGCATAGAAATTATTATCCAAAAAATGAGTATAAAATAATAGAGTTGATGTTTATATATTTTGGTGTAATATATATAAATTTTGGTGGGCACGCGATTTTGTTTTTGGGGGGGGTTTACAGGTGTTTTTGGCACGCGACTGTAAAAAGGTTTGCCACCCCTGGTGTATTGTATGTTGCGACACAAGAGGCAATTTCCTAGGTACTTTTCAAACACAAGAATTCTCAATTACAAAACCATCAACTGTATTGTGGGGAAGTTCAGACATATGGGGAGTGTTAATGACCGGATAAGATGCCACAGTGGACGGAAATCTACTGCAAGAACACGTGACGCAATCCAAGTTGTAAGACAAAAATTGCGAGCATCCATCAAGAAAGTCAACACGCATGCTTTGTCAGTTGGTGAGAACATCACATACTAATGTGAGAAGAATCATACACCAAGATCTGCAAATGTATCCATGCAAGATACAAATGTTGCTACAAATTCAAGCTAACAGGAATAAGATAGACGTGAATTTGGCGTTAGCATTGCCTACCGAATTGAAAATGAACCGGAGTTTCTGGATAATATTTCCTTCAGTGACGAGGCTCACTTTTATCTTAATGGGAATGTCAACAAGCAGAACGTGTTATATTGGGCAGTCCAACAACCGCAAACATGTAGCACCACCAATTTCCGTTTTGATGGCGACAGTTTGGTGTGCCATCGGACGTAAAGGCATCAATGGGCCATTCTTCTTCGAAAATGAAGCAGGATAAAATGTCACTGTCAACTAGGGTGGCCATTTAAAAAGGAGGACACTGCGTATGTGGCCGTAGGTTATATATATATATATATATATATATATATATTATATATATATATATAATATATATATATTATATATATGTGTGTCCCACAAAAAAGTACACCCAACTTTAGATTGTACTAACTCCTCCAAAAATTGAGATATTTTGGATCTGTTTGTTTGATTTAATATAGCAAATTATTCTTTGTTAAAGTTCAAAATTTATTCATGTTTTAAACGATTTAGTGTTTAAGCATCTGCTTTTAACTGAAGGGTACAGCAAAATGGGTTGCGCCGAATGATCATTTCTCCCAGCCAGATAGCTCCTCTTGCTTTAACCAATGTGCTACTTTTTACGTCGAAGGATATTGCAAATATTTTTTTTAAATAATTCGAACTTTTGTATCTAAGATACGAGTCATACATACAAATGAAGAATCTGAATTACTAAATTTATAAATAACTTTGAAACCCTTATCAAGCAGTTTACACGAAGGCAGCGCGTTCTCATGGTCACAACTTATCTGCAAACTAAAAGCTTAAAACAAGTTCAGAATACCTTCGAACTGCAATTTCCCGATAGAGCTTCTCCAACTAAACATACAATTTTGAAGAATGTTCGGAAATACAAAGAAGAAGGAACGGTCCTCAATTTGAACAAAGGACGTTCAGGCCATCCGAAGACGGCAAGAACAGACGAGAACATTCAGCATTCAGCCCTGACTTGACCCCGTGTGATTACTTTTTATGGGGTCATTTGAAAAATAGAGTATTTGCATCACAACCTATCAATTTAGATGATTTGAGACTCGCATCACAGCTGAAATCAACTTGTTAAAAGACAATCCAGATCTTATCAAAAGAGTGATGGGGAAGATGAGAGCTCGACTCCAGATTTGTATCGATAGGAATGGCGGTCATGTTGAAAGAAAACGAAACTAAGCATAACTTTTGCAATAAGGAATAAAGAAAAATCTGCTTTGTATCTTATTAAAATTATGTTAAAGTATCTATTATTATGTATTTGTCTTTTCATTACATCGATAGCACACATTATTTTTTCATTGACCAATTTTGCGCAATCCATTTTGTTGTACCCTTCAGTTAAAAGCAGATGCTTAAACACTAAATCGTTTAAACATGAATAAATTTTGAACGTTGACAAAGAATAATTTGCTATATTAAATCAAACAAACAGATGCAAAATATCTCAATTTTTGGAGTTAGTACAATCTAAAGTTGGGTGTACTTTTTTGTGGGACATATGGTATATATATATATATATATATATATATATATATATATATATATTATATATATATATATATATGTTAACGTACGGCCACATACGCAGTGTCGTCCTTTTTGGAAATTTGGAAATGGCCACCCTAAGGACAGAGTGCTCAAAAGGCGGACTGTCCGCCTAAAGCCGGACGTCTGGCCACCCTACTGTCAACACAAAGATACGTGCGCATGATGAGAAGGAAATTTCCCCTGGCACTGAGGAAGAAGTGAGGTGTTAAATAAACAGTCATCTTTCAGCAAGATGGTGCGTCCTCTCGCGCATCAAACGTTGCCTTGGAATTCTTGAGACAACACTTCTCACAAGCTCGACAGATCTCGCGACGTACTGACAATCCATGGCCACCAAAGTTCGCTGATTTGTCACCCCTTAACTTCTTTCTTTGGGGGTTTCTCAAAGCAAAAGTCTATGAGAACAATCCTCAGACACTGGGCGAACTGAGAATCAACAATAGAAAGGAAGTAAAACGCATCTCAACAGAAATTCTTGGCAGTGTGTTTGAGAACTTCAATGTCCGCGTCGCCTCTGTCATCCAGAGCCCGAGTGCTTGGATCGAACGTCATGAACTGTTGACAATTTCCGTCTTCTTCGTGGAGATGAATTTTTTTCTTTTGTTAGAAACAAAACACTGACCCTTTCAAGTCAAGAATGAACAGAATCGAGCCCCCCACCCCCCAAATATATATAAGAAAATTCTATTTTGTCAAAAATATTCTTAGATCACTAGTTTATCCTTCATAGGTTTATAATACACTCTTTAGAATGTTAACATTATACATATATCCTCACGGATTAATAACCGAATGATATCTGAAAATGTTTGTTACTTATACAGAAGTCTCCGCTTACGGAAGCGAAGCCTGTACATCTCTTACCAATGTGTATTCAAAACGTTGGGTTAGAGATAATGAATTATTCAATTAGCGCCCGTGTTTCATTTCCTCCAATGGCTGATGAATCAAAGGAAGGAAAACATTTTTACACTTTCAGTCCGATACTATTTCGTTAGAAAAAACATATATATACAGGGCCTATTAGAGGGGGGGGGGCTAGAAGGGCCATTTGGCCTGGGCCTCAAGCTTAAGGGGGGGCCTCAAATTTAGAAACTTTCAGGTTTAAATATAATGTTTTGCAGTGAAAGTAATAATTGGGTTTAGCTATAGGCCTGAAAAGCTGGAAGTGGCCCGGGCCTCTCTGGACCTCTGAGAGGGCTTGTGTGTGTGTGTGTAATGTGTGTGTGTGTATATATATATATATATATATAATTATTTACTTTAGGCGAGTTTAAACGACGGTTCAGGATTGACTTGCGGTCAACCTATCTGCATATATATATATTATATATATATATATATATATATATATATATATATATATATATATATGTCTCATACGAAAGATTTTGAATAGGAAATTTTAATCCAGCGAGATCATAACATTTACTTTAAACCCGCAAGTAACGTACATTTAAAATGCAGCTTCACAGATTCTGACAGTTATTTCGGATGTGAAGCTCAAAATGTTGGCGTTTCTGGCATTTTGTGAATCAATGATCGACTGGTTTTCCTGAATTTCACAAGTGTTTAAAATTTTGCAGAAAAGTCGAGGAACAAATTAAATTCGTAAACTTTGCTATAATCCGCAAACTTCATACTTGAAAACAGAATTACGACGAATCAGAAGAATCGTGATGGCTTAAAAGTGGCCAATCAGGATTGCTCTTTCGAACGGTTAGGGCCCTGCTACGAGCATAAAAATAGGTGAAAAGCAATAGACACACTGCATGGCTCTAAAAACTAAATTAAAAACAGTTTTTTAGTTAAAAGAGGCGAGATGCAACAGCCATATATATATATATATATATATATAAAATGTCCTGCAATTGCAGTCCATCTTCTATCCAGTGATGTTCCTAACGATCTGACCAGAGGAGGGAGAGTGGTATCATAAAGCAAGCGTAGGATGGGATGAGAGTCCTAATGTCATCAATAACAGTTTAAAAAACTGCACTCCAGATATGAACTGGCTGGATGTGGTCCCGCACCACATTTTTCAAGCGAAGGGATGTAGCGAAATGGTGTAATATTTGAATCCCTATTCTGATTTGCCATAACACAGTGTGTGTGTGTGTGTGTGTGTACACGACAACCTTGATTTTGCTTCACCCGAATTGTTCATTCTCACGGTCAAGCTTATTGTTCCACCTTAGACCAACACATTAACGTGAAATCCGAACCACGACCCACCACGGGTGGTCAGAAATTACAACGTCCTCGCCTGCATGGCCGCCGAGAGCTGCCACGGGCCCCGGGAGAAGGATAAGTATATGGGCACCTGTTTACTGAGTATTTTATTATGAATGTTTTTCGTGTACATAACAAGCAAACTGATTATATGTCCAAGTCACTATTCAAAACATACATTATGAATAAACAACTCGGAAGAAAATGACCATTTTATTTTTCGAATCAATTATATTAATTCTATCACCATACAATTTACAAATGCAATACCAGTCCATGCAGGCAAGACAATTGTTTACTGCAAGATTTTCATAATTAGAAATGTACTTTCTTTGCCTTCTCTCTAGCGAAGTGGTAAATGATTCTGATGAAATTTAAAGTACGGGTTAACTGGCTTTCAATTACAATGGTTCCCAGATCTGGCAGTCGGTCTTGGGTACTGGTGGACCGCGGATAATATTTTATCTGTTTCAGTTTGATTACACTGCCCAACAAAACAATTGTTTTGCTGGTGATTTAATTCTAAGACCTGTTTCTGGATAATTTTGATGTGCTGATTTCAAAAATCACCTTAGATTTTGTCCATCACATCAGGTTTTCGTGCAATTTGCAATGCAATATGCCTATTTTGGGTGATCCATGAAGGGCACTTATCAAAATTGATGATTTTTGAGACCTGTTAACAGCTGTTTTGCTGTTAAAATTTTATCTGTGGAATACGCAAATCTGTGCATTAAATCTAAAAGTCATGTACAACCTATTAAAATCTTGGGTATCTGTGATTTCCCCAGGTGTGAGCGTGACGTCATGATCATGGATTCATTTTTTGCTTATTTAAACACTTTTAATCACTTTATGTGTCAATATTACCATTGTATATTAAAGTTCACTCCCTGCACAATTGTTTACTTTTCCATGCTGACTCTGAGTATGTAAAAACTTATTTTTTGAAAAAAAAAAAAATTGGGCATAACCCTGCCAAAATACGATATCTCCGTATTTGATTGCTCGAAAACCTGACGTGATAGGCAAAAACTAAGGTGATTTTTTAAATCAGCACACCAAAGTTACCTAAAAACAGGTGTTAGAATTAAATCAGCAAAATTGGTGTTGGGCAGTGTTATGATAATCTCTATAAAATGTATGTTCATTAATTATATTTCCTCTCTGTTATTTAATCAATTGCTTTATTAATATTTTCAGATTTTATCCCCCTTCTTTCTGGGCCTCGTAGAGGTCCGAGCCCAGGGATTTTCCCACGGTATTCCCACCCTCTCGGTGGGCCTGCTCGCCCAGACTCGATCGCACGACCTCCCGATCAAAAGCCCAGCGTCTTAACCACTAGGTTACCCAGGGTACCCATATATCTACCAACCAACTTTTTTTCTGTATGGAAGGATGAACAGCTGGGTAAACTGAACGCCGCCTGCCATCGCCCGGGAATCGAACCCGGGGCTGGTGGATTCGTAGTCAACGATGCTAACCTCTATACCACACATTATATATATATATATATATATATCCTGATTTAACTTTTTTTTGTAAAAAGGAGGGGCCAAGGCTCACGATGCTATTTTGTTTTAATATAAATTTTGGAAAGATTCTGTAATGTGTAAAATGCACGTATGTGTTGTGAAGAATAGGGGGAGAAGCGTGTGTTTGAGAACATGCTGGACTGCTCACAAACTAGATGAGACACGAAAAAAGATCAGCTAAGGAGAACAGTGACAGGAGAAACGGGAGTTCCAGCACTCCTTGTCTCCTGCCTGATATCTCCCCCAGAGTATCTCCCTGGTCGATTGGTGCCTACATTCTCCTGAAAACTAGCTACATATAGTCTAACTTGCAGCTAGCCTAACCGGGTATTAAATAGTGGCCTAACCAGCTACTAAAAATTAATTCTATCTTATTCCAGCAGAAAACAATTCCCCGTTATTCCAGTGGACTCCACCTAATTCGAGTTCAATCGTGTACCAGACAGGGTTGCCAGGTTTTTAAATATCGAAATACCATATAACTTCAAGAAGATTTTACCATAAAACCATGGTTGACGCTCAATTTGTCCACAAAAGAACAGTCTACACTTAACCCTCTATCGACATCTTGGTCAAAGAGTGTACGAAGCTGTACACGCATTCAGACTCGAGCCTACACAAACTGCCGGTGTTAAAGGGTAAAACGCTAGCGTCTCTTCAAAAAAAATGTCATTACAGAAGGTTGACAAAATTAAATAGACACCACGCTGATCGTCTTCAAGAACAAATGGCAAAGCTCATCAATGGAAAACCAGAACGTGTGTCACTTTTACGTAATGGAAATGGGACAGCAACACGATTCTAAATATATTTATTCAATAAATCTATTATTATTTACTCACTTTTATCATCAAATCAAAAATTATAAAAAAAAAAAAACCCGAAGGTGTGTATTGACTTGTTAACCTTCTGTACTATCCACCTTGTATGGCTTGGGCCATGTCGAAATACCGTTTCTCGATGTTAATTACCTGAGCCTGGGTAATATTTCGATGGGTGTGACCGTTCGCTACGTTCAGATGTAGCGACCCGTGGTTTGAATCCGACGCAAAGATGTAGGTCCCCTCCGTCACACGGCCTTTGCTGTTACAAAAAAATATTACCACACCCCTCCCTCCCTCCCTCCCAAAAAACACCCACTCCAATCCAAGTTTTGGGCGCTTGGTCATTTTTTAGTTCGACCCTTTCTTTCTCCCATAAAACTTTTACCCTAGTAATTTGATTACCCCAACCCACCCCACCAATGACATCTGTAAAGGGTTATTTCTTTTCAAATATTCAAGGAGATACCTTTAAAGTCGCAATTGACTGGAATAATGACCCATTTTTGGAATATTGATATTTTTAGATAAAATTGTTTCGGAAGAAAGAACACAGTAATGCACTTTCGACGTTTTTCCGTTTTTAAATGGACTTTGAGGGTGCGTTCGAGGTAGGGGGGTGGGGGTGGACTGATTTTTCTTGAGTTTTTTTTGTTTTTTGCACAATTTCAAAATTTGCTTTACAAAGTTTTAATTGATGAAGTTGGAATGCTTTTATTTGTTATTCATGCAAGGAAATACTGTAAAAATGGCTTTAAACTTCTTAATAATAGTGTCTTTTTCGTAGAGTACTTCTTCAGTTCATCGGCGGATATTAGTTTCGTGTTCGATTCTTTTAAGTACAAGTGGCACCAGTGGCACTCGAGGAAAGTTAGGCTTACTTTTAGCTCCATAACACACACACACACACAGTGCGCATCTCTGCATAAACGAGGTATGCACTTCTTCAAATCCATAAAAAAGAAGAGCGCCAAAATCAAGGTCCAAAAATGGGCGTGATAAGTGCTTTGGAAAGCAATTGAGAGTTCGAACGGTGTTTTCTGAAGACTCATTAAATAGTGAGATACTCGCTAATCTAGCCTAATTTAACCTAACCAAACTTTAACTAACCTAAAGTAATCAGAAGCAACTTAACTTTCTTAACCGGTAACAAAGATGTTTCTAGAATTTTTATATAGGCTACATTTTAATATTCCGAGGTACCAAAGAGTTCTCTCAAAAAATTACCCCACTACAACTGTGAATTATCACACACTTACCCCAGTTGCCTACGTACGCACGCCCACACAATAATATATATATATATATATATATATATATATATATATATATATATATACAGGGTGTCCCGTAAGTCTGGACCCATAGGGAAAAATAATAAAATTACAAAATAGTCCAAAAATTTATTACATAATCTGTTCAAAGTGTCCGCCGTTGTGTCGCACACATAGTTGAAGACGCAATCTCCACTGCGACAGCACTTTCTGAATCACAGTCGCAGAAATTTCTTGACACGCCTCCACAATGCGTGCTTTAAGGTGGAAAATGTTCTGAAGTTTGACCTCGTACACTTTGGCTTTCAAGTGGCCCCACAAATAAAACTCCAGCGGAGTAAGATCATAATAAAAAAATAATAAAAATAATAATAAAAATAATAAAAAAATATATTATAAATAAATTTTTGGACTATTTTGTAATTTTATTATTTTTCCCTATGGGTCCAGACTTACGGGACACCCTGTATATATATATAGTATATGATGAATAAAACCACAAAGGAAAGGAAACACAAAATGGTGCTCAAGCGCTTTCGTCTAATGACATCCTCAGGAACACTGAAGTACATAAAAGGTTACAGCCTATATATAGGTTACAGAAAGAAAAAAAAAAGAAAAATAAATAATATACACACACACACACACACATATATATATATATATATATTAGATATATATATCCCATATAATATATAATCCATATAGACATATACATGCAATAAACGGAGAAGTAAAAATAAAAATTAAAATGAAAGGATATCAGAGAGGCATACAGATTTGTAAGGAAGAATATCGATTTTTAGCACAAGATCAAATGAATTATAAAAATACAAATTTATACTGAAATCTGCCCGGGTTTTAACACTCTGCCTTATATGGTTAAGTTTCGATGTATATAAAAATAAATGAAAATTAAAAGTTAATAAAGTAGCATACAAGTTTACCACAGATTTAGCGTTCTACCCTTCTTATCTAAATCTGTTTTGAAGGAATTCAAAACAACAGGATCGAGTTGAAAAAGACCTTTGCTTATGTTGAAGTTATTTGAAAGTTGGATAATGGCAGACTCAAGAATATTTCTATTAACAATGTTGCTAGAGTGGAATAAAACTGAAGCATTATTCCAATCAATACAGTGGGATAACTCTGACAAATGGACAAAAAGGGCACTGGACAACTGTCCTGTTCTAACGGAATATTGATGCTGTTTTATACGTGTGTGCAAATCCTTTCCCATCTGACCTATGTAAAAGGAATCACATTGTTTACAACCAATTTTATAGATAATGCCTGAATTATTGGTAGGGCTATTTTTTACTATGATATTTTTCACAATATTGTTATATGAAAATACTACATTAATATCTAAAAGTTTAAGTACATTAGCAATGCCTAAAAAGCCCGGGAAAAATGGATATTAATGTAGTATTTTCATATAACAATATTGTGAAAAATATCATAGTAAAAAATAGCCCTACCAATAATTCAGGCATTATCTATAAAATTGGTTGTAAACAATGTGATTCCTTTTACATAGGTCAGACGGGAAAGGATTTGCACACACGTATAAAACAGCATCAATATTCCGTTAGAACAGGACAGTTGTCCAGTGCCCTTTTTGTCCATTTGTCAGAGTTATCCCACTGTATTGATTGGAATAATGCTTCAGTTTTATTCCACTCTAGCAACATTGTTAATAGAAATATTCTTGAGTCTGCCATTATCCAACTTTCAAATAACTTCAACATAAGCAAAGGTCTTTTTCAACTCGATCCTGTTGTTTTGAATTCCTTCAAAACAGATTTAGATAAGAAGGGTAGAACGCTAAATCTGTGGTAAACTTGTATGCTACTTTATTAACTTTTAATTTTCATTTTATTTTTATATACATCGAAACTTAACCATATAAGGCAGTGTGTTAAAACCCGGGCAGATTTCCAGTATAAATTTGTATTTTTATAATTCATTTGATCTTGTGCTAAAAATCGATATTTTTCCTTACAAATCTGTATGCCTCTCTAATCCTTTAATTTTTAATTTTTATTTTTACTTCTCCGTTTATTGCATGTATATGTATATATGGATATATATATATATATATATATATATATATATATATATATATATATATGTATATATGTGTATATTATTTCTTTTTCTTTTTTTTTTCTTTCTGTAACCTATATATAGGCTGTAACCTTTTATGTACTTCAGTGTTCCTGAGGATGTCATTAGACGAAAGCGCTTGAGCACCATTTTGTGTTTCCTTTCCTTCGTGGTTTTATTCATCATAAATATTTTTCACGTGTTACTTTCGTGAAATAATTTTCATATTATATATATATATATATATATTATATATATATATATTATATATATATATATATCATAAAAGCGTTCAAAAATGGAATTTTTGTCAAACAAAAGTCAATTTTGGGACTTTGTTTGCAGATGCTTCTCACTTTTTCAAAGCCTAGGCTAAGCTATGTGTAATTTTCTCCTTTTTTTTTACCAAAACTAAATCGATTACCTTCCTACTAACCTTTCAAAAACAACCAACTAACTTTTAATAAAGGCCAGTAAGATTAGAATTATTAAAAAAAAAAAGTTAAAATGTACTTTCCAGTAGTTTCACGGTTTAAAATGAAATTTGAACATTATACGAGAGAGTGGAACTAGAAAACGCTTAGTCATCATTAAAATTTAATGGCGGCTGCAGGCTTGAGCTGTTACGCTTAAATGTCATGGCTATTTGTACTGTGTATTAATGATACACTGTGGTGGTGGCAGTGGTCAATATACGTGGAATATTCTATCGACTGCGGATGTTTGCGTGCGCATAATTTATATTTATGAATGTAAGTATTTGATGGAATTTGTATTTTCAGTAAATTATATCAGATAACATTAAATTAGGTAACACGCATGAATGTACAAGCATCTATATTAATATATACACACATTTGTATAGTGATTAAGACGCAGGACTGTTGATCGGGAGGTCGTGATATCTAAGTCTGGGCTATTTCAGACTTCCTTCGAGAGTCGTGGTTAGGATGCCATTTTAACTGTAGGTCCAAGGTGGAGCGAAAAGCTTAATCTTCGTTGGAGTGAATAATTCGAGCGGAAACAAAACCAGAGTGATCAGGATACGCGCGCGCGCACACACACACACACACACACACATATATATATATATATATATGCGCCGAAGTGGTGTAGTGGTTAGCATCGCTGACTATGAATAAATGGGTACCCTGGGTAGCCTAGTGGTTAAAACGCTGGGCTGCTGATTGGGAGGTCGTGAGATCGAGTCCGGGCAAGGACTTTTGTAATTTCTGCCCACCCGTGATAGGTCAGGGTTCGGATTCCACGTTAAGGTCCAAAGAGGAGCAACAAGCTTGACCTTCGTCAAAATGGCCAATTTGGGCGGAAGCAAAGACTAACCAAGGTGTGTGTGTGTATATATATATTTAAATTTTTCTTTAATTTCTATGAATTTCATCATTTTGTTTCTCGTCTACGTTAAGACATCCAAGGATTTCAAACTACCTGATATATACAGGGTGTCCCATAAGTCCGGTCTCGTAGGAAAATTTATTTTAAATTAAATTTACAAAGGTAACACATCAGAACTAAAACGAATGTTCAAACTGATGTCTTGTTTTGGAGTTACACTGGTGAGGAAAAGGCCTCCGGAGGCCTTTTCCTCACCAGTGTAACTCGCTACCATATTAGCCATTGTGTTACTCTACCTGTAACAAAACAAAATGTCCAAAAACAAGACAAATTTGAACATTCGTTTTAGTTCTAATGTGTTACTTTTGTAAATTTAATTCAAAATAAATTTTCCTACGAGAGTGAACTTATGGGACACCCTGTGTGTGTGTATATATATATATATATACCTCGTTAATCTCGTTTAAGTTCCGTATGTTGGTGCGTCTTCACACGAACTGACGTCAAGCTGGTGGCCCCGCCTCTAGGCTTAGTGGAGGAGCGAGTTGCTCTCTTGCGCTCTCCACCGCACATAGCCAGGTACACCCGGCTCATCTGGTACCGTCCTCAGCCAGGCATCCAGTCTCCTCTTAAAGACTTCAACTTTGACCCCTGTAACGTTTTTGAGGTCTTTTAGAATCTGGTTAAAAAGTCTTGGCCCCCTGACAACCAAGCTATTTTCCTTCAGTGTTTAGGAGGTCCAGCTGCGTTTGGGCAGAGGAAGTTGGGGTGTTCTGAAAACAGGCCCCTGAAGGTCTTCGCCTGTTATAAGGGGCCCCACTTCCTTTAATTCCTCACCTCATTTATGGGGTCTCTCAGTCCTTAATAAAGGGCACTTGCCCCTTGAGGGCCCCTTCCTCCTCGAAAAAAAAAAAACGATTCATCCTCGCATTCCTTCATAAGACAAAAGCAGACAAAAGCAGGCAAAAACAGTATTTGACATTCAATTTTGAGCCTTATACCCTTAATCAATAGAAATGAAAACTTAAAATACCTCAAAGCGTATTATTATAATTAAATACCATATTACCTCCGAGTGTAATTCTACCGCATCGTTTTCCTACGTTATAACTAATGCGAACATCACAAAAAACAAAATTAGGTTAAACATATTTTAAATCAAAAACAATTTCTTTGTTTAATATCAGTATTATGAAAAATAAAATGAAGGTTTATTATTTCAATTTAAATAAATTAATTTCTCTCTTTTTTAAGGGAAACTGACTTATTTTCATCCGAGCTGAAACTCAAACACAAACTTTTTATACATTCAAAATACATGTTTAATTGTTTATTTACTTTTAAATATGTAGTTTTGTTATTTACATCGATATATATATATATATATAAATATCTTCTGGTATGTGAACTAATAATTTTACTGCGCATCAAATTTAGTTATAAAATTGCGTGTGTTAAAATTAATTATTATTATTGACTATAAATTACACAGGCCTAAGAGTGAGAACTTTGTAAGAGAGATTTCTTACTAATACCCGATTTTATATAACTCAATTACACTTGAAATGAAATGAAAAGGTTTATTGCAAACTATAGTCCACATGACAAATATTATTAAGCTACATTATGAAGATAGACTAACATATAAGCGTTTAACGAACATACATATTATTTACCTTCAATTACCAGCTTGAACTTCATTTGTTTATCGTTATATATACACATATATATGGGATGAAATTCACAATTAAGCACGTGAACTGAATGAATGATGGAAATAATATATATATATATATATATATATATTTATTTATTTGATAAGATTACTGATTCAATGTACAATAGCTGCATAATTCTTTCTTAAGTACGTTAATCATAATTGGTAACTCAGTTCACAATCTGCCAGATTTTCCAGGCTAATTAATAATAAACAATATTAAACGTATGTAATTTTTTCTAGTGATTTATCCGTAACGAGAAATAGCTAATACTATCATTGTTACCAATTATTGATTATAAATTACACAGGCCTGCGAATGAGAAATTTGTAAGAGATGATTTCTCACTAATAACTGATTTTATATAAATCAATTACAATGATTTCGAATAAGGTGTCCATTTCTCTAGCACGTGAGGATTTCCTGTAAATTGGAAGGGAAAAACAGCTACATAAATAAATATTAATTATTTCAATTTACATTAGTTAACCATTTCGTTTTGTTATGCTAATTACAACTGCAAACAACTTAAAAAGAAAGAATGCTATTAACATCAATTACATATCCATCTTTATTTATCCTGAGTTTTCTTGTGAGATCTATGCGCTGTTCCTTCTCTTTTATGTAATAATTTTGGAGTATCCCGTTTCAACATTCACCTACTGTAGTTAATTCATTATTTTTGACGAATAACTAAATTAATTTTCTTTCATATAACGCGAATTCCATTATACAGGGTGTCCCATAAGTCCGGCATCATAGGAGAAATTAATATTTTTCAACTTCTACAAACCATAATTCATATTTTTCTCTTTCTACAGGCTATGTCTACGGTCGGGATGCCAATTTGCCGTCCACCATTCTGTTCAGTGACGAGGCTGTTTATGGAAATGGTGAGGTAAATCGACATAACACCCGCTACTGGTCTCAAAACAACCCTCACTGGTATACCTCTTCAAAGGAACAAGGTGCATCTCGGGTGATGGTATGGTGTGGCATTTGGAAGGATCGCATCATAGGCCCCCTCTTTTTCGATGAACATGTCACTGGAGGCACCTACCTACGTATGCTCAAGGAAGAAGCATTTCCCAGTGTCTTGAACGAAGAAGGAAATTTCCCAACATGGTTCCAGCAAGACGGCGCTCCTGCATATTACAGCACCCAAGTAAGGGAATACTCGTACCAACAATTCCCTGGTCATTGGATAGGACGTCGAGGGCCTGTGGAATGGCCAGCTAGAAGCCCGGATCTCACGCCACTAGATTTTTATCTCTGGGGCCACTTGAAAGCGCCGGTATGCGCAGAGAAAATTAGGTGTGTTGAACATTTGCGGCAGCGCATTATTAGGGCATGTAACACCATTACTCCTGATATCATTCACCGTGTGCTTGCTGACTGGGTATCACGTCTGAATTTGTATTGAAAACAATGGTGGACATATTGAGCACGTTCTGTAAATAAAAGCGTTTGTTTTGCCTTTTTTTATTATTTTTCCTAAGGTGCTGGACTTATGGGACACCCTGTACAATGAATTTAAAACAGAAGCATTTTTATAATGCATTTTATAATAGTGTTACACTAAATGTTGCAAAAGTCGTTTTCTATACACATTTGCAATACAGAAAATGGAATTTTGGTTCAGTGAGAGGTGGGTATAAGTTAAATATATTTGTTTAGGATCATTCTATAAATTTAAAACATTACTTGTAAGCAATTAGCTTCCCTGATCAATATAATTTCTTAACAATAGTTTACTAAGCCACATTTTCAGCTGCTTCCCGGAATTATACAAACGGGCAGGGATTGCGAAATTTCTATAACGTTATATTACATTATAATACGTTATAATACGTTTCAAAACTTCTGGAATATAAGTTGCTGGATATACATATTTGTATATTGAAGGAAGACCCCTAATTTTTTATCGTTGCAAAGGTACATGACTGCATATATAAAGAGCATTCGTTTTCTCATTGACAAACTATGAAATCTGTTGGTAGGCATTAGCCAAATTACATAATGCAAGTACACAACGAAATGAATTATGGTGAAATATGGAAACCTTAATGCTACACAGAGAGATGAAGCTATTTAAGCCCAGACTCTAATCGAAATCATCATTCTTCATGCGATCTTCACAACAGAAAGTTTGGTAACACTTCACAACCTTTACCAGTTTGTGAGCATTTTTAAACTTTTTTAGCATGTTAACTGATAATCATTATTTTTCAGAATAGGCTCTGAGCAGTGGCGGTCCTAGCTTACATGACGCCCTGGGCGAACCTCACCTTCAGCGCCCCCCCCCCCTGTTCGCCAACACACACACATTCGAATCCCCCCAAAATAAAGGACAGACGTAACTCTTTCACAAAATAACTTTTTATTAGACTAATTGTTGGAACTTCAGAACCAAAACAAAGACTCAAATTTCTGAATTTTACAAATCCTTCATCACGTAAATAGAATAACTCACTTAAGAGAATGTAATTATGATACTATGAACAGGAAAAATACAAATTAAATTGCACAACTGCCATAAATAAACTAGAGAATCAAATTTCTAAATTGTACAAATGCTCTATCACATAAATAGAATAAGACACTTAAGAGAGGGTAATTATTATGCTACACTTTGAACAAGAAACAAAATAAATTGCACCACAGCACAACTGCCATCTAAAGCCTGACTCTTCTTACCTTTCTTGATGCAAAGTCATGAATTAAATAATCATATGAAATCTGCTCAGCAATTGTATGATTTATACTGATGATGGCCAGACCGGTAAGGCGTTCCTGTGACATAGTTGACCTCAGGTAGGATTTGATGAGCTTCAGCTTTGAAAAGCTCCTCTCTGCTTCAGCAACAGTGACTGGAAGAGTAAGACCAATTCTGAGAGCAGTCCACAAATTTGGATATATTTCAGAGAGCTCCCTTTCATGGATAAATGTCAGCAGTTCAAGCAAGGATATGGTCTTTGATGGCAAGTCAGGCAAGTTCTTCAGCTCCTGTGCAAGCTCTCTGCCATCCAAGTCAGATTGTCCCTTAAAGTGTAGTGTAGTACTAAGGTTCACACATTGTTCTGTCAGCTCCTCAAATGTGAGATTTTGGAAATGTGTCAGCACTCCAAACTTCTCTCCCACAATTTCCAACGTGGAAAATCTTTCCTGAATGGCTGATGTTGCAGCATCAACCACTGCATTGAAAAATGTCACCTCCAGCTTCTTCAAAGCATCAATCAAGGGCTCATCAGATGCTTCATAGGAGAAGTGCCGCTTTGTGGACCTCAGCCGTTTTTGTTTTAACACAGCCTCCACATTCATTTGTTCACAGATATCTGTGGCTGCCATTTGTGCAGCCACAAAACCTGTTGCCCTGTAATTGCGGAGACCTCTCTCTGTTTTTTTTAGGAGATTTACTGCAACATCAACGTGCATGCTAGGAGACTGCATCTGCTTGCTCACATGCTGAATTTGGCACAACAGGTCATGCCACACCACTGAACAAATGGCGAAGCGGTATGATCCAACCTCCTCTGACAGAGATTGAGCCTCGACCTTTATTACAGAGTCTTTGGTGTGGTCCCTCACCTCGATCAGTGCATCTCTCACTGCAGCTGCCTGATATCTCAGGGGCTCCACACTCTTGATCTTGCTTTCCCACCTTGTATCAGACCACATCTTCAATGTGATGTTCACATGTTTTTTCAAATGGCCCATCGTTGTGTGGAGGCTGAAAACAAGTTGTAAAGCTTCTGCAAGATGCCAAAGTAACTTGTGGCATCAATAGATCCCTTAGCAGCATCGGCCACAAGCAAATTCAGAGAATGAGCCCCACATGGAACAAACAGAGCTCTGGGATTAATTTCTAGGAGCCTGGATTGAATACCCTTGTTTTTTCCCCTCATGTTGGCCCCGTTGTCGTATGATTGTCCTCTACAGTCCATGGAAGGAACTTTTAGCTCCTCCAGTCTCTTCAGAATCAGAGATGCCAAATGTTGACCAGTGGACTCCTCTGCCTCCAAAAACCCCATGAAATGTTCCTTTATATGGGGCTTCCCCTCCAGTGACACAACCCGAATCACAACTGACAACTGTTCAGTGTGGCTGATATCTGGAGTGCAATCTAGAATTATTGAAAAAAACTTTGATTGTTTGATGTCGCTCACCATTGCTGAAATGGTCTTGCTGCTCGACAAATCAATGAGTTCGTTTTGTATGTGGTGGCCGAAGTAGCTGGTGTGACTGGAGGTCCCTTTTTGGACACGGTTAATGTGCTCTTGCATTATAGGATCAAATTGTGCCATCAGTTCAACTTCTTTCAGAAAATTGCCATTTGATGGTGAGAATTTTTCTGTATGTCCCCTTAGTGCCAAATTCCTAACTGCCAGAGAATGCACAATAGCAGTCAGACGTGTCAGCACCGCTCTCCATCTCAACTTCTCAGCCTCCAGAAGTGCCATCTCCTGCTTGTCAATGGTCTCCCCCTTTCTCATCCTCACTGCCAGTTCTTTCCAGATTTTCATAGAATTTAGGTGTTCTGAACTGTTGTCATGTGATGTGAGCAATGAGCTTGCATGCTTCCAGTCCGAGAGTCCCAAACTTGTTAAATTTATTTTCCTCTTATTTATTTTTTCTTATTTTTATTTTTATTTTTTTTGCAGGCGCTCATGCCGCCCTCCACAAATGCCGCCCTGTGCGGCTGCCCATATTGCCCATATGAGGAACCGCCACTGGCTCTGAGTAAACGTTCGCTTCCTTTCTTGTGCATGAATAATATATATACATACATATATATAGGTACCCTGGGTGGTCTAGTGGTTAAGGCACTGGGCTGCTGGTGGTGCGTGAATCGGATTCACCGTTAAACTGTAGGTCTAAGGTGGAGTGAAAAACTTGGACTTCGTCAGAATGAACAATTCGGGGGAAGCTAATCAAAGGTTATTATATAAAAACTTCCACTATATACAGGGTGTACATAAAGTCAGGATCTATTTTTGTGAAGCACTTGGAAATTATATGAAATTCAATCATAAAATGATAAAGTGGTAACATTTATTAAATAATTAAGAGTAGGATTCGACGTGACGCCCATCAGTATCCCTGCACAGCTCAAATCGTTCCGCAGCATTTCTAAACACATTCTGGAGCATTTGCGGGGTTATGTTATCTGCAGCAGTTCGTATACGTAAGTTTTCAAGACTCGTAATCTTCGTCTGATAGACGTGCGATTTGATAAAGCCCCATGCAAAGAAATCTAAAGGGGTTAAATCTGGTGATCTCGCTGGCCAAGGTCTGTTGCTTCCGCGTCCGATCCAGCGATTTGGAAAACGTCCATTTAGATAATCGTGAACAATTTTGGCATAGTGACAAGGAGCACCATCATGTTGATAGACGACGGTACTAACAATCCTATCCCCGTCGTCTATCAACATGATGGTGCTCCTTGTCACTATGCCAAAATTGTTCACGATTATCTAAATGGACGTTTTCCAAATCGCTGGATCGGACGCGGAAGCAACAACAAAAGACCTTGGCCAGCGAGATCACCAGATTTAACCCCTTTAGATTTCTTTGCATGGGGCTTTATCAAATCACACGTCTATCAGACGAAGATTACGAGTCTTGAAAACTTACGTACACGTATACGAACTGCTGCAGGTAACATAACCCCGCAAATGCTCCACAATGTGTTTAGAAATGCTGCGGAACGATTTGAGCTGTGCAGGGATACTGATGGGCGTCACGTCGAATCCTACTCTTAATTATTTAAATATGATCTAACTCGTAACTTAATACTGTTTTGCCGGCATTTTCTCTAACTCTGCGAGGCTGCCATACGAAAAAGAGACCTCCTCAAAGTTAATTCTATTTTTGTCCGCATAGACCGGGTCTGTATCGAAGGAATGACATTTCAAAGGAGTGACATAACAAAGGAGTGACATAAATACCGTAACGAAGGAGTGACATAACAAAGGAGTGACAAATCGGAGATAAAATTCAAAGGAGTATAATTATTAAAATTTTATTTAAAAAAACAAAATTTGTTAGAATTGTTAAAATTAAGATTTTATTTCAAAAACTAGAAACCTAACCTAACCTAACCTAACAGTTGCAAGCCTCTCTTCCCTCTGGATTTGTTCTTTCTTCTTCTTTGTTGGTATTTTCGTGTCACTCCTTTGAATTTTATCTCCGATTTGTCACTCCTTTGTTATGTCACTCCTTTGAATTTTATCTCCGATTTGTCACTCCTTCGTTATGTCACTCCTTCGTTATGTCACTCCTTCGTTATGTCACTCCTTCGTTATGTCACTCCTTCGTTATGTCACTCCTTTGAATAGGACCGCATAGACCATATGCGTTGTAATATAAACCGAGAGCGACAGCAAAAGTTGCACGGTAATACTTTTCGTGCAACTTGTCATCGTGAGCTAATAATAGATATTTACGTCAAAACGACCTTCAAACATTATATAAGGATATAAATAGAATTATGAAGCATTTGTTTGTTTATTGTTTAATACCAAATAACTTTACATAAAATACTATTCTATTAACATAATTAAATGCATATTCATTTTTTTGAGAACCTTCAGGTGTATATTTACCACATAAATACGACCTAATGGTTTAGATAAATCATTCGTAGATATCTTAATCAAACTTTGAGGGAATTGAGCAGTGACTTGTTCACCTAATTGACACACCTGCTTAAGTCTACGATACATTCTAAACTCTTTAAAAGGGGAGAACCATTTAGTTCTTGGATGATTCATTACTTGCTCAGCACTATGTGAAGTGTCAAGATTAGGTTCAAACAAAACAGCATGTGGAACAATTAAATAAGGTGCTGGTGATGTCCCAACATTAGGATCCCTTTCTACTCTTTCCCTACCATCTTTCTTACGACCTAATGGATCTTCAAAATTAATAACATATCCAGACATATTAATTTGTGGTATACTTTCAAATGATACACCAGTAACTTGATAATAATTAAATTTTAAAATAGTAGATTTAGATTCATTATTTAAAAGATCCAAAGACAAAGTATAATATGCATCGGCATTAACACCAAAAGTATTTTTAGACAAATAAACAAATTTCATTGAAGCTTTAAAATTCTTCTCCTTAGTACGCCTTCTAACATTCCTTCGATGAGAATGACAAACAACTTTCCTTCTCCGTAAATAATGACGCAAACGACGTTGACGATACATCTTGAGCAGTAGATAATAAACGTCTATCCAAAGCAAGGTTAAAGAAAAGAATGACATACACGAAAAATGAAGGTCTATTTATAGATTCTGATTAAGACAGTACTAACAATCCTATCCCCGTCGTCTATCAACATGATGGTGCTCCTTGTCACTATGCCAAAATTGTTCACGATTATCTAAATGGACGTTTTCCAAATCGCTGGATCGGACGCGGAAGCAGCAAAAGACCTTGGCCAGCGAGATCACCAGATTTAACCCCTTTAGATTTCTTTGCATGGGGCTTTATCAAATCCCACGTCTATCAGACGAAGATTATGAGTCTTGAAAACTTACGTACACGTATACGAACTGCTGCAGATAACATAACCCCGCAAATGCTCCAGAATGTGTTTAGAAATGCTGCGGAACGATTTGAGCTGTGCAGGGATACTGATGGGCGTCACGTCGAATCCTACTCTTAATTATTTAATAAATGTTACCACTTTATCATTTTATGATTGAATTCCATATAATTTCCAAGTGCTTCACAAAAATAGATCCTGACTTTATGTACACCCTGTATAATGGTTACCCCTTTTTCTTTGATTTATTCAATCCGACGTGAACGCAACCAGTCTTTTGCTTATATTGAGGTTCTAAATGTAGCGGGGCTAGGCTGCTTTAAACCCTAGATCCTGTCCCAAAGCTGGATCCTATCTGCTTTGCAGATAGCTGGTGAGGGAAGCTATATTTTTGGGACCTCTTTGCGAGTGACCCGTTGCCCACGTCGGGATAACATCAGGAAAAAGAAAAAACTATAGTATTTGTCATTGACCATTACTTATTCGGACTTTAGTGGATTTAATTTTCCCGAAGAGTTCTTTATTCCATGCACGGTCTGTGTGTATAAAAAAAACTCGGGAACCATTCTGAGTTCATTCCCATATATATATATATATATATATATATCGGGTGGTCCGAAAAAAAGACGCATTTTTTAAAAATTAATATCTCAGTAACCCCCTTCCTTAACATGACAATTTTTATATACAAGATACTTTCAAACTTCTTTTTTTGAATGCAAGAAACGGAATTCTGATATCTTTTATAGTTTTCTCGCAATTAACAAAAGTAACAACATGGGTCAAAAAAACGAATATCATGAGAAAGGAAAAATTTAATCAGAAATTTAACTAATTAATTTACAGTAAATGATCGATTGGACCACCACTCTGTTGACACACTAATCTAAGTCTTTTCTTCCACACAAAATAATACTTCTTACTTCATTAATGCCAATTTCTTGCCAAGATTCAAGTATTTTACTTTTTAATTCTGATTCGGTGAATTTTTCTCGTCGACCTCGGTAAACCTTCTCTTTTAATAACTCCCAAATTGAGTAGTCCATAGGATTACAATCTGGGCTTTGTGGTGGCCACTCATTTTTCGTTATTAATTTTGGTGTATTGCTAATCAGAAACGACTGTGTGGCGTAGCTTGTATGCGACGGTGCTCCATCTTGTTGAAATATGAAATCATTTTCTTGATACAGGCGACGACAATCCGGCAACAATTTTGTTCTTAAAAGTTCAATGTAATTTGCAGAATTCACCTTTGTCTTTTCAGTTTCAATAAAATGAACATCTGTCTTGCCATTCCAAGAGACCCCTGCAGATATCATAACCTTTTTGGAGAATCTTGACGTTTCATGATACAATCTGTTTATTGAAATGTCACACTTTTTACCACGCCCGTAGACAACATCATTTTGACGGTTTCGCGGAATTTCTAGAGTGAAATCTTTTTCATCCGTGAAGACTATCTTTTTAATATCAACGACAGAGAAATTATCAAGTAACTTTCTGCACCTTGTTTTTCTTTTATCCTTAACAGTATCACTTTTTCTAGAAGATACTATTCTTTTGAAGGCTTTTAGTTTTTTGTGCTTTAATTATTCGGTGTACAGAAGTCTTTCCAATATTCAAATGTTTAGCAATTGTTCTTTGACAAATGACTTCCTGGTTTATCTTCTTGAGAGCAGATTTTATCGTTGATGTAATCCACATTTTCTGGAACCGAAGCTGTTTTAGGTCTACCGCTTCCTGGTTTTCTGGCAGTACTTCCCGATTCGCGAATCTTCTTTAAGAGTCTTTCCACTGCACGCCTTTTCCACTTTTGCCGGGAAACTCTTGCAATAACCTTCCAGTCTTCCATCCTTTTTCACAGTAACAATTTTTAATGAGAATACGATCTTCCTCTGACAACATCATTAAGGGTACTGACGAATTGTTAAAAAATAAAAATATCCACAATTTGACTTGTTCATTCCTGTAGAGTTTTGTAATAACTTGCAAAATATCGCATGATATCGTATAAAAATGATATCGTATAAAAAACGGATATTATATTGCGATTTTTGTTTTTTTGACCCATGTTGTTACTTTTGTTAATTGCGAGAAAACTATAAAAGATATCAGAATTCCGTTTCTTGCATTCAAAAAAAAAGTTTGAAAGTATCTTGCATATAAAAATTGTCATGATAAGGAAGGGGGTTACTGAGATATTAATTTTTAAAAAATGCGTCATTTTTTTCGGACCACCCGATATATATATATATAATATATATATATATATATTATATCGGGTGGTCCGAAAAAAATGACGCATTTTTTAAAAATTAATATCTCAGTAACCCCCTTCCTTATCATGACAATTTTTATATGCAAGATACTTTCAAACTTCTTTTTTTGAATGCAAGAAACGGAATTCTGATATCTTTTATAGTTTTCTCGCAATTAACAAAAGTAACAACATGGGTCAAAAAAACAAATCGCAATATAATATCCGTTTTTTATACGATATCATTTTTATACGATATCATGCGATATTTTTGCAAGTTATTACAAAACTCTACAGGAATGAACAAGTCAAATTGTGGATATTTTTATTTTTTAACAATTCGTCAGTACCCTTAATGATGTTGTCAGAGGAAGATCGTATTCTCATTAAAAATTGTTACTGTGAAAAAGGATGGAAGACTGGAAGGTTATTGCAAGAGTTTCCCGGCAAAAAGTGGAAAAGGCGTGCAGTGGAAAGACTCTTAAAGAAGATTCGCGAATCGGGAAGTACTGCCAGAAAACCAGGAAGTGGATTACATCAACGATAAAATCTGCTCTCAAGAAGATAAACCAGGAAGTCATTTGTCACAAAGAACAATTGCTAAACATTTGAATATTGGAAAGACTTCTGTACACCGAATAATTAAAGCACAAAAACTAAAAGCCTTCAAAAGAATAGTATCTTCTAGAAAAAGTGATACTGTTAAGGATAAAAGAAAAACAAGGTGCAGAAAGTTACTTGATAATTTCTCTGTCGTTGATATTAAAAAGATAGTCTTCACGGATGAAAAAGATTTCACTCTAGAAATTCCGCGAAACCGTCAAAATGATGTTGTCTACGGGCGTGGTAAAAAGTGTGACATTTCAATAAACAGATTGTATCATGAAACGTCAAGATTCTCCAAAAAGGTTATGATATCTGCAGGGGTCTCTTGGAATGGCAAGACAGATGTTCATTTTATTGAAACTGAAAAGACAAAGGTGAATTCTGCAAATTACATTGAACTTTTAAGAACAAAATTGTTGCCGGATTGTCGTCGCCTGTATCAAGAAAATTATTTCATATTTCAACAAGATGGAGCACCGTCGCATACAAGCTACGCCACACAGTCGTTTCTGATTAGCAATACACCAAAATTAATAACGAAAAATGAGTGGCCACCACAAAGCCCAGATTGTAATCCTATGGACTACTCAATTTGGGAGTTACTAAAAGAGAAGGTTTACCGAGGTCGACGAGAAAAATTCACCGAATCAGAATTAAAAAGTAAAATACTTGAATCTTGGCAAGAAATTGGCATTAATGAAGTAAGAAGTATTATTTTTGTGTGGAAGAAAAGACTTAGATTAGTGTGTCAACAGAGTGGTGGTCCAATCGATCATTTACTGTAAATTAATTAGTTAAATTTCTGATTAAATTTTTCCTTTCTCATGATATTCGTTTTTTTGACCCATGTTGTTACTTTTGTTAATTGCGAGAAAACTATAAAAGATATCAGAATTCCGTTTCTTGCATTCAAAAAAAGAAGTTTGAAAGTATCTTGCATATAAAAATTGTCATGATAAGGAAGGGGGTTACTGAGATATTAATTTTTAAAAATGCGTCATTTTTTTCGGACCACCCGATATATGATGAATAAAACCACGAAGGGAAAAGAAACACAAAGTGGTGCACCACTTTGTGTTTCTTTTCCCTTCCTGGTTTTATTCATCATAAATATTTTTCACGTGTCACTTTCGTGAAATAATTTTTCATATATATATATATATATTATTCATGCACAAGAAAGGAAGCGAACATCTACAGGGAATGTTTACTCAAAGCCTATCCTGAAAAATAATGATTAATTATCAGTTAACATGCTAAAAAAGTTTAAAAATACTCACAAACTGGTAAAGGTAGTGAAGTGTTAACAAACTTTCTGTTGTGAAGATCGCATGAAGAATGATGATTTCGATTCGAGTCTGGGCTTAAATAGCTTCATCTCTCTCTGTAGCATTACACAAATAGTTTCCATATTTCACCATAATTTCAATTCGTTGTGTACTTGCATTATGTAATTTGGCTAATGCCTACCAACAGATTTCATAGTTTGTTAATGAGAAAAACGAATGCTCTTTATATATGCAGTCATGCATCTTTGCAACGATAAAAATTAGGGGTCTTCCTTCAATATACAAATATGTATATCCAGCAACTTATATTCCAGAAGTTTTGAAACGTATTATAACGTATTATAATGTAATATAACGTTATGGAAATTTCGCAATCCCTGCCCGTTTGTATAATTCTGGGAAGCTGCTGAAAATGTGGACTAGTAAACTATTGTTAAGAAATTATATTAACCAGGGAAGCTAATTGCTTACAAGTAGTATTTTAAATTTATAGAATGATCCAAAACAAATGTATTTAATTTATGTCCACCCCCTCACTAAATCAAAATTCCGTTTTCTGTATTGCAAATGTGTGTAGAAAACGAGTTTTGCAACATTTAGTATAAAACTATAATAAAATGCATTATAAAAATTCTTCTGTTTTAAAATGATCGTATAATGGAATTCGCGTTATAATTGAAACAAAATTAATTTAGGTATTCGTCAAAAATAATGAATTAACTACAGTAGGTGGATGTTCAAATGGGATACCTTTGGTTAGCTTCCGCCCGAATTGTTCATTCTGACGAAGGTCGAGCTTCTCACGCCACCTCAGACCTACAGTTTAACGTGGAATCCGAACCACGCCCGATCAACAGCCCAGAGTCTTAACCACTAGGCCACCTAGGGTACCCATTTATCTATCAACCACTTTCTTTATTGTGTGGAAGGATGAACAGCTGGGTTTTGCTGCGCACCGGCTGCCATCGGGTCTCGAACTCGGGGCCGATGGATTCGTAGTCAGCGACGCTAACCACTACACCACCGAGGCGCATTCCCACTCCATAATTATTACTTAAAAGGATAGGAACAGCGCATAGATCTCAAGAAAACTCAGGATAAATAAAGATGGCTATGTAATTGTACTAACAGCATTCTTTCTTTTAAGTTGTTTGCGTTGTTAAATTAGCATAACAAAACGAAATAGTTAACTAATGTAATTGAAATAATTAATATTATTTATGTAGCTGTTTTTCCCTTCCAGTTTGCAGAAAATCCTTACGTGTTTGAGAAATGGACACCTTATTCGAAATAAGGTGTGATGATTTATATAAAATCAGTTATTAGTGAGAAATCATCTTACAAATTTCTCATTTCGCAGGCCTGTGTAATTTATAGTCAATAATTGGTAAACAATGATAGTATTAACTATTTCTCGTTAAGAATAAATGACTAGAAAAAATTACATAGTTTAAAATTGTTTATTATTAATTAGCCTGGAAAATCTGGCAAGATTGTGAACTGAGTTACCAATTATGATTAACATACTTAAAGGAATTATGCAGCTACTGTATATTGAATCAGTAATCATATATATATATATATATATATATATATATATATAGATTATATATATATATATATATAATAACACACTACCAGTCAAAAGTTTAAGTACAACCTGAAATATTATAAATGTTAAATTTGTTAAAGTTTATTTATAACTAAGTTATCAGGAAAAATTCATAAGTACAAACATGGGAACTTAAACAACAAATCAGGACAATTTACCAAAGGCAAAGTCTAAATTTTAGATTCATCAAAATAGCCTCCTCTAGCAGCAATTACAGCAGAACAAATTCGAGGCATGCGCTCAACAAGAGAAAAAAGATAGTCTGGTGAAAGCTGCTGCCAGCACTCTTGTAAGAGTTCCCAGAGCTTCTGAGCACTGGATAGCTGCTTGGCTTTCACTCGTCGATCCAGTTCATCCCACACTAGCTCGATTGGGCTCAGATCCAGGGACTGTGCTGGCCATTCCATAACTGTGAGCTGACGTCGCAGTTCTTTCTGTTTCAGGTAATTTTGACACAGCTTGGAAGTGTGTTTAGGATCGTCTTGCTGCATTATGAACTGTTAGCCAACTAGTCGCAGTCCAGATGGGATGGCATGGCGCTGTAGAATGCTGTGATAGCCACGTTGGTTCAGTATTCCAGTGACTTTGTGGAGACCTCCAACTTGCTCCCCTGCAAATCACCCCCAGACCATCACACTTTCTCCACCGTGCTTCACTTTTGGCACAACATACTGCTGTGTCTTTCTTTCACCCGCTCTGCTCCGCACAAATGCTCTGCGTTTGGATCCAAAAACTTCGAACTTTGATTCGTCATCCAAAGGACAAATTTCCACTGCTCAACAGTCTATTTTTGGTGTTTTTTAGCCCAGGCTAGCCTTTTCTTTTTGTTCTGGAGTCTCAGCATTGGTTTCTTTGCTGCAGTTCGTCCTTTTAATCCTGCCTCTCTTAGTCTTCTCTGAACAGTTGACGTTGAAACTGTTGTACTTCTGGAGTTGTTCAGCTGGGCTTTGACTTCAGGTGCTGTGAGGCGTCTGTTGCGCAGACTGGTGACTCGGATATACTTGTCCTTTGAGTCTGTTGTGGTTCTTGCTCGCCCTGACCTTTTTCTGTCCTTATTTTGACCAGTTTCTTCGTACCGTTTAATGGCACAAGCAACCGCATTCACAGAAACTTTGAATTTTTTTGCAATTTGCGTCACTGATTGGCCCTCATTTCTCAAAGTTACAATCGACTGTCTTTTTTCTGTTGTTAACTCAGCTTTTGCACCCATTTTTGCTTTTTGAAACACAGAAATATACCTAAACTATACAGTCAGCTTCTCTGCAAGAATTTTATATGTAAAGATCTGCAGCGCATGTTAATAACTGAACACATGTATTAACATACTCCTGAAGAAACACATTAAATACCATTAAAAACTTTAACTGTTTTTGGACCTCTGTGCAGAGCTAATGGCATTAATTTTAGATTGCATGCTAGACGTAAATTAACACTTTTTGAAGGCTATTTTGAAGAAGCTTCTGTGTTACAACACTGCATAGGGCAGATGCACTGAAACATACAATATGAAAGCCACGGAAGCAAATTCATCCCTCGTACCTGTTAAGTTTACATTTGAAGTTTATGTCATGAGCTAAGCATCAAAACATTGGAAATTAGTGCTTAATTGTGAATTTCATCCCATATATATATATATAAAACGATAAATAAATAATAATGTTTAAGCTGGTAATTAAAGGTAAATAATAATAGGTATGTTGGTTAAACGCTATATGTTAGTCTATCTGCATAATGTAGCGTAATAATATTTGTCATATGGACTATAGTTTGGCAATAAACCTTTTCATTTCATTCCAAGTGTAATTGAGTTATATAAAATCGGTTATTAGTAAGAAAATCTCTTACAAAGTTCTCATTCGCAGGCCTGTGTAATTTATAGTCAATAATGATAATATAATTATAAATAATAATAATACTAATAATTTTAACACACGCAATTTTATAACTAAATTTGATGCGCAGTAAAATTATTAGTTCACATACCAGAAGATATTTATATATCGATGTAAATAACAGAAAACTACATATTTGTAAGTAAATAAACAATTAAGCATGTATTTTGAATGTATAAAAAGTTTGTGTTTGAGATTCAGATCGGATGAAAATAAGTCAGTTTCCCTTAAAAAAGAGAGAAATTAATTTATTTAAATTGAAATAATAAACCTTCATTTTATTTTTCATAATACTGATATTAAACAAAGAAATTGTTTTTGATTTAAAATATGTTTAACTTAATTTTGTTTTTTGTGATGTTCACATTAGTTATAACGTAGGAAAACGATGCAGTAGAACTACACTCGAAGAGGTAATGTGGTATTTAATTATAATAATACGCTTTGAGGTATTTTAAGTTTTCATTTCTATTAAGGGTATAAGGTTCAAAATTGAGTGTCAAACGCTGTTTTTGCCTGCTTTTGTCTTATGACAAAGGAGGAAGGTGCCCTCAAGAGGCAAGTGCCCTTCATTAAGGACTGTGAGACCCCATAAATGAGGTGAGGAACTTAAGGGGCCCCTTATAACGGAGGCGAAGGCCTTCAGGGGTACCCTCCAGAGGCCTGTTTTCAGAACACCCCATCTTCCTCTACACAAACGCAGCTATACTACTACTGGTCCCTTGTCGGGCCTTTAATTGTGGAACACTACACATTCTGCCTTTCCAATTTTCCACCGTTAATTCGATGATAATTGGGTTTACTTTGAGGTTTGGTACCAGTTTTTCGATCATTTTCCATATGTAGATTATGGTGTACCTCTCTCTTCTTTCCAGGAAGTACAGATTTAATTTACGTAGTCTTTCCCAGTAGTTGAGTTCTTTGCAGCCATCAATCTTGGCTGTGAAATGTCTCTGCGTTTCTTCTAGTTTATTAGTTTCTTCATTTTCATATGGGGACGTCAAAATTGAGCGATATTCAAGTTTTGGTATATTCAGTGTTCTCAGCAGGGGAATCATTACTGTCTTGTCCCTTCATTTGAACGTTCTTAGTACCTGTCCCATGACTCTTTTTGCTTTGTTTATTGCTATCTGATTTTGTATCACAAATTTGGCATCATCGGTCATTATTACCCCCAAGTCGACTGCTTTCGTGCTTCTCTGAATTTCATGTCGATTTGGAGCATAATATGCAGTCTGTTTAATTTCCTCATTTCTACCACATCTCAAGAGCTGAAATTTTTCGGTGTTAAAAGTCACATTATTTTCTTCCAACCACGTGTATATTTTGTTCGTGTCCCTCTGCAAGGCCTCTACTTCATTTGCATAGCTGATTTTTCTGCTGATCTTTGTATCGTCCCCAAAGGATCTACAGATCTACAGAAGCTAAGGCTAACAAAGACCCTAAGACCCACTCTAAGGTTAGCCCGAGAGAAAGGAAAGAGTAGGGGGTTAGGAGAAGAAAATAAGGGGTTAAGTAGCAACACCTATCACTCATGGGTTAACATTCATTCAGAAAAAGAGAAAAAAGACTCATCATCATCCGCCGGCCACTGCCGACAAGTCAACAAAATCGTCGGAGAGAATAGGAAAGGGATGAAAGATGAAAAGAAGTAAAATAAGAACGCTTACAAACCATGCAAACACAGTCTTAACTCACAGTCATACCATGCAAACTACAGACATGCGAGTAAAGAGAGTTACAGACATGCAAGTAAGGAGAGGACAAGAAAAAAAATAAGTAAAGTTAAACAAAAAGTGGGTTAGTTTACGGGCTACATCTACGTTCATGTTAGTCTAATTTTTTTTTTTAATTTTATTGCTGGCATCACACGCTGGCATTAATCGTCAACAGACTCATCCTCGACCACCCCCCCAGAGCTCCTGTTACTAATTGTTTTTTATTTTAAACAACGTTAATATTTTTAAAATGCCTATCTAAACGGTTCTTAAACATATTAACGCTGGTAGAGTGAACGACTGACGCGGGAAGATTATTCCATTTATCAATTACTTTAAACGTAAAGAAGTTTTTAGCGATATTAGTAATGAAACGTCTGCCACGCAACTTAAATCCGTTATTACGAGTATTGCTATTATCGAAAGTGAACAGTTTGTCAAAATTTACGTTATCGATGTTATTAACGATTTTGAAAACTTCAATAAGCTCCCCCCTTAATCTCCTAGTTTCGAGTGAATGCAAGTCTAACACACTTTAATCTATCTATCTCATAAGGCTTGTTGCGCAATGACGGAATTAGTTTCGTGGCACGACGCTGAACCCTTTCTAACCTATCAATATCCTCGCGCAAATACGGGCCAAAACTGAACGGCATATTCTAAATGAGGCCTGACTAGGGACTTGTAAAGGGGCAATATAATATCCTTCGATTTAAATTCGAAATTACGCGCTATGAAGCCTAACATCCTATTAGCTTTTGCGCAAGACTCCAGGCACTGGTTCCTAACTTTTAAATCCTTAGATACGCGTACGCCTAAATCTACTTCCTCGTCAACGCTCGCTAACTCTCTATCATCCATCGTGTACGTGTAATTATTGTTACGAGAACCTATATGCAAAACTTTACATTTGTCTACGTTAAATTGCATCTGCCACTTATCCGTCCACTCCATAATCCTATTTACATCGTCTTGGAGCCTATTTCTATCGTCCTCGTTAACAACCTTACCGCCTATTTTAGTATCGTCCGCGAATTTTGACACGTTACTAGTCAATCCTACATCTATGTCGTTAATGTAAATTACGAATAGCAATGGGCCTAACACTGAACCCTGTGGGACACCGCTACCTACATCCAACCACCCCGATTCACTACCATTAACAACGACCCTCTGTCTCCTAGCACGAAGCCATTCCTCTAACCAGTTAGCTACCTGACCGCGTATACCGTGCGCTTTAACCTTCGCAATTAATCTTCTATGCGGAACTGTATCGAACGCCTTTTTAAAATCTAAATAACGTCAGCCGCTCTATGCCTATCGTATTCACGCATTATTTCGTTATAAAATTCTAACAAATTAGTTAAACAAGATCTATGGCGTCGAAACCCAAGCTGACTACTATTAATCAAATCTCTACTTTCTAAGTGATCGATGATACGATCCCCAAGACGGATTCCAATAGTTTACCGACATTTGACGTTAAGCTAATGGGCCTATAATTATAGGTACCGTGCGGTCGCCTTTTTTAAAAATGGGCGTGACGTTAGTTAATTTGAAGTCTTCAGGAATAATCCCCGTTTCGAGTGACTGATTAAAGATCCACGTTAAGGGGCCTGCAATAACGTCTTTCAAATCTTTCAAATGTCTGGGATAAAAAGCGTCATGGCCTGGAGCCTTGCTAACTTTCAGCCTATCGATATAATGCGCAATCTCACCCTCGTAAACAGTTATTTCATCCAAAATAGTCTCGCTACTAAATGGAACGATGTCGTCCAAGTCGGGGACATTATTTACGTCTTCTGCGGTAAAAACTGTCGCAAAAAAGTTATTGAAAATACCCGCCATCGCCTGAGCGTCAGAAACCAAAGCGCCGTTAACATCCACTAGAGGGCCTATGTTATCTTTTATCTACTTACGATTATTGATTTATTCAGAAAACTTTTTTGGATTATGTTTACTATCCGCAGCTGTAAGTAATTCTAAATTACGCTTAGCATTCCTAACATCTTTTAACCTGACGTCGAAGCTCGATATATCTATTAAGTTAGCTGCCGTGCCATTGCGCTTATTAAGTCTATACGCCTGTACGCTCGTTTATGAACTCGCCTATTTCCCTAGTCCACCACTTGGGCCTACCATGATTTCTAGCGCGCTTGGGCCTACGAGGAATAAACTCCCTTTCAATATTCATAAAACTTTCTTTAAACGCCTCCCAATGCAAATTTGTGTCATTACCCATAAATAAGTTATCCCAGTCCACTACTCTCATCCTATCCGCAAAACTATCAAAATTAGCCCTACGAAAATCAGGGACTTCTATTACGTTACTATCCTTAGTGTTTTCTATCAATAACTTAAACCTAAGAATTTGATGATCACTACATCCTAAACTCTCGCCTACTTCTAAACTATCGACTATATTTTCGCCGTTCGTCATCACCAAATCTAAAATATTGTCACCGCGCGTTGGTTCGGTAACCATCTGTCGTAAAAAATTATCCTCCATGAACTCAATCTCAAACCCTCCTCATTACCAGTAAAAGTCTCGTAATTAACATTAGGGCAGTTAAAGTCTCCGACAATTATACTATTCCGATTGTCAATAAAGTTATCAAGAAGTGAGTAAAATCTACTATCGGTGTCGAAGGGTTGAACGGGAAGTCTATAAACAACAAAATTAAAACTAATACTACGCGCCCTAACTTCAACGCATATCGCATTAATTGCTGCCGGAAAATCTATCTTAACCTCGATAGCCCTAAGGGAATTACGAATGTACAGCAAAACGCCGCCACCAATCCTATGTAACCTATCATTAGTAAAGAGTTTAAAACCCGGTATATCAAGTTCCCCCAAGTCCCGAGTCACGGTATTTAACCACGTTTCAGTGATAGCAACTATATCGTAGTTGCCGGAATAAATTATCGCCTTAAATTCGTTTAATTTATTTCTAATACTACGCGTTACAATAAAAGACGTTTAAGTTATTTTTTACCACGGGCCGGCGTTTTAAACTATTTTTCACGTCGGGCCCGCGTTCCCCGGACCCACAACGTTTAAAGAAGGCTTCGACTATACAGCTTTCGCACGTTTTCGTCTAATTAACCTACCTAGCCTAGCATTACCTATTTCATTAAAATGCACCCCATCTTTTATAAAAAGGCTAGGATCACTGAATTCGACCACAGCTTTACGAAGGGTACATTTTCCTCAGCACAAATCTCTTCTAATTTATTATTCAAAAATATTGTTTTTGACGTAATCCTAAGACCCAACCGTGCCTAGGGTAATACCTAGAACTAAAGACCTATCTGACCTCGCCTTCAGGGACCTAATTAACCCCTATATCTCTCCAAAAGGTCAGGCACTCTCGTATCGGGCCTATACGAGTCGTTGCCTCCTACCATCGTCACCAACATCGAGTGACGGGAGGCAACGTCAATCCTATCCACTTCGTCTCTAACTCTGTCACCCTGGCCCCTGGTACAACAACCCGGACACATCCTCCTCTTGGTTGGGATGCCGTTCAACGAACTCTGTGTCCATGTGGCGCACTAAAGAGTCCCCAATTAAAATAGTTTCCCCCTCATTCACGTCCCTTTTCAAATGGGCGAAAGGGTTCGAAACCTCGATAGGGGGGGGGGGAATTCCTATCACCTAACGTACGCGGCCTAGCTCCACCCTTAACTTCCCTAAATCCCTCCCCATCTACTACTCTCGGACCAACCTTAACCCCTTCCTCATCAACTCTATCCAACCTTCCCGACAAGCTACCTAAACTAGAAACTAGGTTACGCACCTCACCCTTCAAATTACTAACGTCTTTAACGTTAGTATTGGTTCAGCTTTCGTCAACCGTAGCCCTACCCCCGCTCTCATCAAGCGTTGCAAGTCTTTCCGTTACCTCACGTACACTGCGTTTTATGTCAACTATTTCCTCCATTAACTAGCAAAAGAAACAAACTGATCTCTCGGCAATCGCCATAGGACCGCCTTTATAATCTTTAAATTCCGAATACCACCGGTTTACCCTACACCTAACACACGACGCTTTCTGCGACGGCATCGCGCAGTTAAAAATTAGTTATAACCGTCACAAGTTCAAATTAAATTAAGCCGGCACGCTATGAAAACTTCTAAATCGCTAAACCCACTAATATTCAATTACTTAACTATAACAATGTGAATATAAACGCAAGTATATAAAATTCAAAACTTTCCAAAAGTAAAGTTATTAGCAATATGCAAAAGTAGACGCAATATCAGAGAGCTCAGGAAATGCGTCCGTTCAGTACAGAGTCTGGCTGACGATGTTACTATACTGTTGCTGTTTACTCCAGTCTGTTAGCATGATAATGAACAGGAGTGGGGGCCAATACTGTACCTTGTGGTACTGAGCTTCGTATTTCTGGTTCTGATGATATATCTTGAATTTTGACGACCTGTAGACGTTCTCCGAAGAAGTTGTAGATCCATTTTCCCACTTTGTTATTCTCATGTTTCATTTTATTTGTTATTATATCATGATCGCATTTGTCGAAAGCTTTAGAAAATCCGTGTATATGACATCGTAGTTATCATTGCCTTCCAGTACATCTACGATATTGTTATAGTGCTCTCTACGTTGTGATAGGCATGATCTTCCTGATCGGAATCCGTGCTGATTTTCGTTGAATCTTTCCAGTGTCTCCAAGAAATCATGGATTTTCTCTGACTATTCTTTCAAATATTTTAGTAAGTTGGGACGTCAATGACACTGATTTGTAGTTCTTTACTCGAGATCTATTCCCTTCTTTATATATAGGGACAATGTTTGCTCTTTTGAAGATGCTCGGTATTTCCGCAGTGTCTTGGGATCTTCTCCATATCCAGTATAAGGATGTAGCTACTTAAGTTTTACAGTTTTTAATCATTAGTGCGTTCCACTTGTCCGGACCTGCAGCTGAATGTGATTTCATTTCTCCTGTAGCTCTCGCTACATCTTCTGGAGTAAAATCAAAGTCTGTTCTTCATTCTCCTTGAAATTTCTCTTTGAAGAATGCATCAATGTCAGGTATCGCTTTGTCACTTTTTGGGGTATTGAAGACCGATTCATACTGGGCTCTCAATGTTTCAGATATTTCTTTTAGCTCATTAATTATAATTAATTATAATTATAATCGCTGGTTACGCCTTCTAAACTGACTGACGGGTTTCTAAGCCAACTGTTAAGAATATATGCTATAATTAAATAAATAGCACAATCTGGCAACCCAACCTGTACAAGCCATTTACGCCTTCTGAGTCAACTGGCGGATTAAGCCAACTGGCTGATTTACACATTATAAGACAGCGGGCGCTCGGCTGAAGTTTTAATATGCACTTGGCTCCAGCCAGGTGAACACCTCTCTTCTCTCTCCTCCTCCTTTCTTTCTCTTGGGGGATAACTCCGCCTCCAAGTTTCATAACCCCTTGTTGCTCTTGCAACATTTCCCCTCACCCTTCATTGCATAACCCCTCCCCTTTGCAACATTGAGTTTTTGCATAACCCTCCCCTCCCCTTGTTGCATAACCCGTTTGCAACATTGAGCATTATCTCATTGCAACATTCCTGCACTCTCCCTTTTTACCCCCACACTACTGACCACCTCATTTCCTCCGTTTTAATCATATGTCCTCTTATTGTTTTTGCGGCTCTCGTCCTCGCATACCCTTTTGTTTTCGATATGAAAATTTCAAATTTAGAGTCCAAAAGACTTTTCTATCGGTCTCGTGTGTCCATTCTTCGTGTTCGTTGGTAAATCTCTCGTCCTCGTGGCCTCTACGTAGGAAAGGTTTCTCGATAGTCACACTCGTCCGTTTAAACCACATTTCACTAAGGATTTTCATTCAGCAGAAGAATGGACTCTTGTCCATGAAGATTCTAACAGTTCTCGCTTTTACGCTTGGTCGAATGTTCTTCTGTCCCTTCAGGAAATACTCTCAGTTTAAGATTCATCCTGTTCAGTGTGTGTGTGTTTATTTGGATCGACCACACCTTTTTCCCTTCTGAATAAACCACTCTTTATATTTTTTAATTATCTCTTAAATTGTACAGCAGAGAAATCCTAAAAAAGCGCCTCGGCGAGCAATTTCACGTTGGTTATCATTTTGTTCCTACTGAATTAAAATTCGAAAGTGGTGAATTGTTGAAATTCTTCCCTTTTTAACTTCTATTTTCAAAAGAAATATACGAAGCCATTAAAATTTTACTGATTGAACAATGGAAAACTTCACGTACGAACAATATTTTTTATTAATCAAAACAAAATAGTATACACGCAATTGCATTAGGTCAATGTCTGCTTTAAAATTTAACATTGTGTCTAGTGCCAAATATTAATTCCTTTAAAAAGGTGGAGCCCAAAACCGTGATATTTAAATAGTAGATATGGCTTAAGACTTTTGCAAAATAATATATATATATATATATACACAGATGGACAAGAAATGAGTTAATAAAACAGTAATTGGAAAAGGTCCTCCCTAACCACCTTGACCCACTCTTTGAAATCTAATTTGACATCTTTGTTAATTCTGGAAAAAATCGAATAAAGAAAATTTGTAAGTTTATTTTCACGAAAAGGAGGTCTTCTTCATATATATATATATTATTAATATATATATATATATATATATATATATATATATATATATATATATATATATATATATTATATATATATATATTAGGGATGTGCCGGATACCACTATCCGGCCGGATAACAGCTATTATCCTGTATCCTGTATCCGGCCGGATAGCCGGATATTTATGATAGTCTTTTTTGTAATGGGAATACCATCTGGGCCCGCCCCTTTCCAATCTTAGCTTGCATAGCCTTTAGCTAGCAAAAGTTGAATATAGTTGTACAAAAATCTAAAATTAAAATAATTGATAAATAAGCATGTACCACTACTAGTATGTAACTATATTAACACTGCTAAAAAGGCAAAATGTTTGGTCCAACTAAAAGTGTGACGCATAGCTAAGATCCCAGCTTCCCTTACTTTTTTATTTTTATATATACTGAAAATTACAATATGAAAAAATATGAATTAGCGAAACCTTTTATTAAGATTTGAGATATAAAAATAAAACACACAGCCTAATCAAATATACCAGTAAGGTAAGTGAAATTATTAAAATAGCAAAACCTTAAAAAGTAAAAACTCACATTAAACAATAAAAATTAATACTACGTTCAAGACACTAGATTCACAAGTTTAAATCAAATTTTCGTCCATTGTGATGGATAAAAAGAAGCATCTCCCTTCGCTTTGGTAGCAAATTACTTCTTTTTTCTTCAAAAATATTTCCGTATTCGGAAAACATTCTTTCTGAGAAAACTGAAGATGCTGGTGTCACTAGCCATTTTAGAGCAATTTTCTTGAGAGATGGAAAGGATTCTTCATTTTTCCAAATTTCAAGTGGAGATAGTCGTCTGTCTGATATGGGTTTTTTTGCATATTGCTCAATTTCCTCTGCTATTTCTGCGAATGAAGCCATCTTGCGGCTTTTTTAAAACTTTTTCTCACCAGGTATCTTTTCTGAATTTTCTTGTGTTAGTTCCCTGAAACAAGCAGAGAGTGGATCATCATCAAACTTTGCCTTTTTTCTTCCTGTTGAGGAGGAAGAAGAATTAGAATCGTCGCTGCTGTGAGCCTGTTCTTCAAAATATTTCTCTCTAATTTTCTCTAGGTTGTTTATTTCATTTATTTCTTCAATTAACCATGTCTTAATATTTTCCTTTTGTTGATCTTTGAAAAACAAAAATTTAAATCGTGGATCAATGACAGTTGCTAGAGCATACTTCCGATTTGTTAAGACATTTAGACACTTTCTTTTTTCATTGCTTTCATTGGCAAAAATCGTGACCGCAATGACTTCAACAGTTCATCTTTTGTAGTTTGGACTCCTTGATCATCCTGGCCAATTTTTGAAAGAAACCTTTCAAGCGCGCACATGTTTGGGATAACAGTAGAGAGTAAACTATATTCTGTACTCATTTCTTGGGTGAGTTTAAAAAATGGCTGTAAAAGCTTTAAAAGATTTTCAATCAAGTGCCACTCATTAGATGAAATAACAAGTAATTCACTCTGATCAGCAAGGTATATTTGAACTGATTTTTTCAACTTAACCATACGTTCTAGCATCAAATAAGATGAGTTCCAGCGCGTTAAAACATCTTGTACCAATAGAAGAGGAACATGACCCTGTTGTGTTTGGAGAGCTTTAAATTCAGAAATAGCCAGTGGGGAGTGGTTAAAATGTGTCACTAAACGTCGACACTTTGCCAAAAGATCTTTTATAGATCGTTGAGCAATTAATGCATCATTCACCACTAGCTGTAGCAAATGAATTGAACAGTGAACAGAAGGTATTTCCGCAAGGTCACATCCCAAAGCTATGTTAGAAGCTCCATCTCTGACCAATATATTACGCCTTGATCTGTCAATGTTCCATGACTGCCACATAGATTGCAATTTGTCCGCTATATTAATTCCTGTATGCGATCCTGAAAAATGAGCTGAATGCAATACTGCATTACAATGAGTGTAGTCATTCATGATCCAATGACCTGACAAGGAAATGAATGATTCATTTGAAGAAGAGCAGGTCCAAATATCGGAAGTGAAGCTAATGTATTTCCCTTCTTTCAATTTATTCATAACAATTTCTTTGAGTTCTTCATAGATTTTGGGTATGACTTTTTCTGAAAAATATGTTCGATTTGGTAGCAAATACCTTGGCTGTACGTGGGCCATCAGTCCTATAAAGCCATCTTGTTCAACTAAACTAAAAGGATGGTTGTCCAATGCCATCATTAATCCTATCTTTTTATGTAAAGCTTGAGCTTTTGAGTCATTTATATCCCATATTTTCTTAAAGGAAAAACTTTCTTCTAACGTGAGTTGCTTTTCCATGGCAACTAATTTTTTCTCCTTCGGAGCCATTGAGGTGGTTGCTATAGAGTTGATTTTGATTTTCAGATGATTTGTTAAGTTGAGACACTTCTTTATATTCTTTTGAATGCAGCATCTTCGCATGATTGTGCAAAGGTTTTGTGCTATAGCACCTAGCACCCAATTTCTCTGATCCCCTTTTAATCTGTTTGGAACATAGGGAGCAAATAGCTATCGTTGATTAGTCTCATGTATTGTAAATATTTTCCAAATAAAACTAGCCATTTTAGGGGGTAAATAATGTTAAAATATTGCTGTAAGCCTGTAACTAATACTAACTAGCTATATGATTTAGGCAATGAAACAATCCTGAAAAGGATAAAATATAGGTAATTAGTAAAGTTATTGAAAGATAGCTATAATTTACATCAAATAGTGATTAAAATTTGATAGTATAGTCAATTAGTCAAGTAATAGCTAAATAATAATATATAAAAAATTATGAATTATTTGAATGATATTATCCGGTATCCGGCCGGATATTTTTTTTTATTATCCGGCTATCCGATATCCGGCCGGATAGTAAGAAATACTATCCGGCACACCCCTAATATATATAAAACGCAGTGAATTTTGCCATGTCTCGAACCCTGCTCATTGGAATGCTAATATAATGTTCTAACCATTATTGTGTTCGAGAGAACTGTATAGGCTTCTCCTCTAACCCCTTAACTGCATATATACAAATATATGCATGGCGCCAAAATAGCGTAGTTAAGGGTTTATAATAATGTATTACTTTTTTTTTCGCGCCGTTTGTGGGGAAGTGTGGTTTTACAGAATCGAACATAGGAAGTCATACCGAACCTTACAAATAATGAAAAATTAAAGTAAAAATAAACTTTTATTTTCTAACCTTACTAAAACATATAAAAACGCTTTCCATTATGTCTACTATAAAGCAGCAGAAAAAGTACTTAGTCTACAGGGTGTCCACAATGTTTTGTCATCCTCGTAAAATAAGATTTTCGTTTATCTTTCAGAATCATTTGAAATGCGTGATAAGCAGCAACTATACGATTGAACAACGCAACTGGCTAGTATCTGGGGGTCCATGAGCGACCACGTAATGGCAAAACCTCCTTTTTGGAGGAGCTGCACCACTGAATCGGTATCCTGTACTTAATAAATTATAAAGTACTTAAAATGTACACTTAATAGGATAAAGGTATAGGTACTGAATGTAATGTCGAAACGTTTTCCTTTAACCGTTGGAAGGGTAACTTTTATAATTTATAATTACTATAACAGCGTACTCCCTAGAAGTACTTCAGATTCATAGTACCTCCAAGTCGTAGTTCTAGTACTCTCAATTTCAAAATACACAAATACTGATGGTTTTTTTTTTAACCTCATTCGCAATATCTAAAGGTCATATGACAGAGGGGAGGTAAATTTTACGTTGAATTTCGCGGTACACCTAATGTATCATACGTCTCGTGTATGTATAAATAGACCAATAAACTGTATCGTATATTTAATACGTCGATAATTAATAAGGTATTTCCAATTAATTTCAAAATATACGAGGCGTCGCGCGGCACAATGACGAATCAACGAACGGGCGAAAATTCCGTTTTCTATGCCACAGTCAACTTCAACCTTCCCTCTATCATGTACCAAGCCGTCTTTTGGCGTATTTGTTCGTCATTGTATCACTGCACAAAATTTATTTTGCCGGCCGACGCCTCGTATTACACACACACACACACACACACACACACACACGTATTTCATACGCAATATAAAAATCATACAATATCCTGGATGAGTTGGCATATAATATACATCTCTTTTTAATAAAACTTTCTCCTGACAACAGATTATTAGGAAACTAAGAAATGGAACAACGAGAGACACTGAATGAAGAAGGGGAGGAAGAGAAAATGGACAACTGAAAAATGTTCACAAATAAAAGGTTAAAAATAGAGAAATACACAAACAGACTAAAATTGACAAAAAAATAGACACTTTCAAAATGGATACGCAATAAAAAATGAACCGTAATAAACAAAAAATATTGAGATATCAACAGTAAAATTGCAAAAATGGAAAGAAAATAAATAAAAATATCAAAAACAAAAATAAAGGGTAAAAAGAAAAAGGTAAATTTTAGACAACAAATAAACGATAAAAAAATGAAAAATATCGGTTAAAAATGAAAAATAATGAGAAATGAACGACTTAAAGTGGAACATCGCAATTAATAAATGGTAAAAGTGAAAAAAATGAAGAGATGAACGATAAAAATGGGAAAAAATGGAGATGAACGATAAAAATGGGAAAAAAATGAATGATTAAAAATGTAAAATTACCGTAACAGACCAAAAATGAGAAATGTATAGAAGTAAAGAGGAAATAAACGTTAAAAACTGGAAAATGGAGAGAAATGAACGGCAACTAGAGAAACAGTGAAGACGGATAAGCCGACACGCATACCTGATGTATCTCCCAGATCTCCCAAGGGCGGATCTTGGGGGGGGGGGGGGATGCAAGTGCCCTATTTGAATATTGTGCATGCCTCTGAAAGCAAATTTTATAGATCATGGTTATTTTATTCAAATTCTATTTTGAGTCTTTATCGGTATGCATTGTACTTCCAAATTTGTAATTGTAATGGATTTTATAGGTGCCCTTCGTACTGGTGCAACCATACCACTATTTTTATCTTTATCTTATTCCGATAGTTCTTTTAATTGGCAACACATTCGTAATCGTTTGAAAAATTTTCTGTGATAACTGTTTTACCAAAATTAGATTTTTATTCTGTATCCTATTTGAATGAGACTAACCTAATAAATTAATAATTGATTTTTGCACTCTCTCATGATGGTCTGTTTTAAGAAAAAAATTTTTAGTACTGTGCCATTTTTATTCACGGGGGTTGTGCCCTTTTTTTTCTTTGGACCGTCCCTTTCTGAAATGCTTAGATCCGCCCTTGTCTCCCCTGCACGAACACAAACGTACACACATCTCCCCCCCCTAAAAAAAACAGAATCCCATGATACTGTACTTTCATAAACTGTAAAATAAATCAGACTGAGAAGTTTTAAAATCAATATATTTAACTCTTGCCAACATATTCCACAAAAACAAGTCTCAAATCTGATATCACTCTTACCCAGCCGCACACAGGATCATCTTACGACTCACGACTCGGGTCGTGATGACTCGAGTCGCGTGTGATTTTAAATTCATACAATGGTCCTGACAGAGCTGGGCACTTGCGGCATATTGCGGTACTGCGGTACTGCTGCACTACCAAACCGTACCAAACCGGTACGCGGAATTTGAATGCGGTAGCGGTACTGCGGTACTTTCAGCGATCCTTTGCGGTACTGCGTTATGGGGCCCGGGGTGGTGGTAGTGCGGTGGTACCGCAAGTACCGCAGTACCGCAAAATATGCCGCAAATGCCCAGCTCTGCAATGGGAACCCCGCGCACTGCAGCGACTACGATGCGATTGTGGAAATGTAAATTCACACGCAACTCGAGTCGTCAGCCGTGAGTCGCAAGACGATCCCGCGTGCGACCGGCCTTAAAAACACGTTACATTCTATTTTTTAAAATAATTGAAATTGCAGTTATGCATTCAATAATGTTTTATGGAAACAAAAGTAGAATGGAAGAAACAAATACACGCAATTACGCTTTCATTAACAAAAAGTTTACGATGAGGATGGAAACCTCAAACGCGAAGTTTATCTTCACCTTGCTCGACTCGCAAAAATGGAATAATGCGGAAGCGTGATGCAAATGGGAAAGCAAGAAATGGAGAAACAGGAAAAAAACTGCAGAAAATGGGGGGGGGGGGGGGGGAGACCCTAAAATAAAAGGGTAAAAAAACAACCCCTCCCAACACAACACTGATTTACACGAACAGTATCTCACGTATAAATTAATAACTAATATACTCTCTCTCATGTTCGCTTCTGCGCAAAAGCGAAGTACCGATTTTTAATTCAATATAACAAAACTAATTAATAAAACCTAAGTGCCATCGAACCGAGAAGGGCGTGATAAGTGTTTCAGAAGCAAATGAAGGCTCGAACGGTGTTTTTTCTGTAAGTCATTAAATAGTGAGATACTCGTTAATCTAGCCTGACCTAGATTAATCAGACTTCAATTAACTTAATCAAGCGTAACCTAAACCTATCGGGCTAACGTATCTTTTTCCCATTTTTATAGGAATATTTTAATGTTCCGAGGTACCAAAAGTATTATACCTCTCAAAAAAACTGAACCACTTATGCCCAGTTGCCTACTCTCTCTCTCTCTCTCTTCTCTCTCTCTCTCTCTCTCTCTCTCTCTCTCTCTCTCTCTCTCTCTCTCTCTCTCTCGACACGTGTTACACTTAACCCTTTCATACCCAAATTAAGTCGAAAAGTAAAAAAGAAAAAATTGGGATATAAAAATCGTTTAATTGGACCCAAAATAACTGAAAAATATATTTTACAAACTTTTATTTTTCATAATTAATAAAATACGAAATGTGTTAAATTTCACACATTGGGAACTGGAAGGTCGAAAATTGCTTCCAAAGTTAACGATGAAAATTTCACACATTAAAGGGTTAAGTGTATACATTTTAATTTTAATTTAACTGTTTGTAGTGGAAAGATTTGCGAATTGACACGAAAATGAAGTTAAAAGGAATTGTCAGTGAATCACATCAACATTCGTTCGAAAACATGAAAAGTTCACACGTTTCGGCTTTTAATTTCCTTCGCCATGGTGGTATAGTGGTCAGCGTCGCTGACTACGAATCCATCGGCCCCGGGATCGAGACCCGGTGATGGCAGCCGGCGCGCAGTAAAACCCAGCTGTTCATCCTTCCACACAATGATAGAAAGTGGTTGGTAAATAAATTGGTGGCCTAGTGGTTAAGACGTTGGGTTGCTGCTGGTGGGGCGTGGTTCGGATTCCACGTTAAGCCGTAGGTCTAAGGTGGAGTGAAAAAAGCTTAACCTTCGTCAGAATGAACGATTCAGGGCGGAAGCTAACCAAAGGTTATGTTTATTTTGACTACTTTATTATCAATTATTATTGAGAGAGAAAGCGAGGAAACAGCCTGCAAACTCATTTACCGTTGCGTGAGGGTGAGAATGTCCCATGGGTCACCTGAGCCCGAGCATTCACAGGGTGAGTGGCGGGCCCAGCCCAACCTAGAGTCTTACCGCCCAGAATCCGACACCGAAACCACTGAACTACCGGAAGCTCTTGTTATTGTTAAGAATGTTTTTTTTATTTCTTATAAAATAATGGTCTTTCAGTATGTTTACCGTTGAAGAGGTAGAAAAATAGGTTACTTCAACGAGCTTTATCTTTTTTAAAAAAAACACGAAAGCGCTTGGTATCTATCTTTATTTGATTGGAAGGAAAATCTCTCGGCTGAGAATTAAAACTTGAGGGTAATCCACTACAGTGCCGTTTGGGCTACTGACCATGTACTTCAAATTGAGAAATTTAGTAGATGGGGGTGCGTCAATTCTAAAACTCAAAAATTAACTTTGGTGGCCACCTTTCAGTTTTATAAAACTATTAGATGCGATATTTGCGTAACTCGTGCCAAACTACTCAAACTGGAAGGGACTCAACCCGCATGCTGCTGTTGGTAAATTCTGATCGCCAAAAATTATCCCATTCCCGCGTTACCTTGCAATATTGAATTAAACAATTAAATTTGCAACTTAAAATAATACTATTTATACACTATCAAAAGTTATAAATAAATAGAAAAATGCAATACAAAACTATAAATTATAAAGTGAAACCATTAAATAGGATTAAAATGAGGGGTAACTAAATAAATTTAACATAACACGCAAGAAAATCAAATGAACTAAATTTCCATACTAAAGACGTCAGATACTAAGTGGGAGGAAAAAGACAAGTGTGTGTGTGTGTGTGTGTGTGTGTGTGTGTGTGTGTGTGTGTGTGTGTGTGTGTGTGTGTGTATACACAGGGTGTCCATAAATTATTCACCCCATTATAAGACTTAATAAATTCGTTATTATAGGAGCTATCTTAAAACGGTTTGTGGCAATTAATAACACAACTCAAGAATTTTTTTTCTTTATTTCGCACAACATCCACTAGGGGCACAATGGCGACAGTGAAGGAGAAAGCAGTGTGTGCTGTGGATGTGGGAAACCAAATCTCCAATTACTGTACAGAGACGTTTTCGGGAGGAATATCAGAAAACTCCACCAACAAAGCAATCACTCAAGCGATGGCTGAAACAATTTCAAGAAACTGGCAGTGTGCTACATCAGAAAGGAGCTGGTAGATCTAGTGTGTCTGAAGATAAGATAGCAGGAATTCAGGAGGCGTTTATCCGAAGTCCTACAAAATCCATCCGCCGAGCAAGCCGAGAACTGCAAATACCGCGTTCAACAGTGCATAAAGTGGTTCACAAGAGGTTGAAACTTTATGCCTACAAATTGCAAACCTTGCAGAAACTTCTACCAAATGACAAACCCAAACGGGTAGAGTTTGCTGTTGACATTCTTGACCGTATTGATGAAGCTGAGCATTTTTTTAACAATGTCGTTTTCAGTGATGAAGCGACATTCCATCTATCTGGTAAAGTCAACAGACACAATTGCCATATATGGGGATCAGAAAATCCGCATGAATTTATTGAACATGAACTCAACAGTCCCAAGATAAACGTTTGGTGTGCTCTCTCCCATAACCGTGTGATTGGACCATTTTTCTTCCATGAGAACACTGTGAAGGTTACAAATTACCTAGATATGCTTGAATGGCATGCTGCACCTCAGCTTGAGGATATGCAGCCCCGTGTGTTCTTTCAGCAAGATGGGGCACCGCCACACTGGGGATTAGAAGTGCGGAGGTTCCTCAATGAAAAGTTCCCTTCTCATTGGATCGGGAGAGATGGCCCTATTCCATGGCCTCCTCGTTCCCCGGATATCACGTCTCTGGATTTCTTTTTATGGGGCTACACAAAGGACAGACAGAGTGTATGCAAAGAAAGTTAATATCATCACAGAATTAAGACACCGGATTGAAGAAACATTAGCTTCCATCACGCAAGACATGCTTCTTAATGTTTGGAACGAAATCATCTATCGCCTTGATGTTCTGCGTGCTACCAATGGGGCTCACGTGGAGGTTTACTGAATTAAAACAAAAATTTCTTGAGTTGTGTTATTAATTGCCGCAAACCGTTTTAAGATAGCTCCTATAATAACGAATTTATTGACACCCTATATATATATATATGCGTGTCATGATATCGTGGAAAAGACTAAATTACAGCTTCGTTATCTGTTAAACGTGCAACACCCGGGAAAATGGCCATGTACACAATTCAGATACATATATTTCATAATTTAATAGTTTACTGGTATCATACTTTAATTGACATACAATATACATATAAAGTTTTGCAATACCTGTTATTTTCTGTCAAGGAAAGAAATACTGTATATAGCATATAATCTGAGAGGCAGATTCCAAATATCTAAAAATGTTTTCTTACAAGTTTTCTTTCTCAAAGAGGTTGTAATGCTACCAAGAAAGCAATGGCAGTTTGTACCACCACCGCACAAAAGATGCGAACGGTTTGTAACACCACACGAAAGGTGCGAACGGTTTGTAACACCAAAAAAGGTAAAGGGGAATTTGTAACGGTAGCAAAAAAGGTAAAATGAGAGAACATAACCACCTCTGCCTCAATGTTTTTTTGGAATCCACAATCCAGCCAAATAAATCACATACTTTATGCATGGACAGCGGAATCAACCCTGTTCCTCTCTTTTAAAGGACAATTCATTATTTTCATACATTCTAAGTTAGTCTAACATATTGAAGGTCATGTTAAATTAGGATCAATTTACTGGAAAAAGACTAACGAAGTTATAAATGTCATTTCTCGATATATTTGTTGAAA